>VCJN01001882.1:0-133567 GCA_006384855.1 Tetraselmis striata
CCCCACCGGCCGTCCACGACCGCTCGGCATCCCTGTACGCAGGCAATCACCACTCATATACCGTTTATACATATGTCCTCGGCCGGCTGTTGTCACTACCGCTGAGCAATTTTGAAATTTTGTTACAGCTTGATCCTGGACGTGCCACGCTAGCTGTCTCTCAGAATGCTGAACATAATAATCGCCACATAGTGACATTAAATATGTGGAAACAACTGCATCGTACATAGACCCACAGCATTTCTCTGCCGAAGTCGCGCTCCGTGTGTCGGATCCGTATGATTTAGCATAGCACCGCTTATCATCTCCTGGCTCCGTGCCACAAGGAGCCCCCCCCCCCCCCCGTTTGAGCCCAATGTGTTGCACGGCCTTGTTGCGTGTAGTTTCGCAATGACAACAGATGTAAAGTGGCAATCCACAGACGCAGCTAAATGCACCAGTGGTGGCCTCACAAGGCCAACGATGCCTCGCCACGCGGCAGGCATCTGTGGATGGGAAGCATTCTCTGGCAAAGAAACGGCCACAAACACGTCAAGCCTCGGGGTGAAGTAGCGCGCATGGCATAAGTTACGATGCCAGCTCTAGCCCTCCCTCTGCATGTAGAACACAAAGTCGTCCTCCGGCGCCCCTGTGCGGCCTGCGTAGACAAGGCGGCGAAGCGTCCACGGCTTTAGGGCTTGTCACCTTTGGCTCATCGCCACGATGGCTCATCACCGCCAGCAACTTGACCATCTAGCTGCCACCGGATCGCCAAATTCATCCGTACCGCCGGATGCCCTCCACGTCAACCATTCAGCCAGATCGATATTGGTGCGGCTGTTGGGTTTAAGTGGGGAAGGGGGCGTACCTGCACGCATGATGCGCGTGTCGGCGTCCAGGTACGTCACCTTCCACACGCGCGTGGTGTCCTGGAACCGCTTGCGCAGCAGCGGGACACCCCCCAGCCGGATGGTAATATCCCGAAAGAACACCTGCGTGCGAGGGAGTCGCGGGGAGGGCAGTCAAGTGGGGTGGGGGGAGGGGGGGGGAGGGGGAGCCCCTCCGCGAGAGGCGGCCTTTTTGGCTCACATCTCCTGCTCCGTCTATGCCATAAACTAGCAATTTTCTGGTCCGCCGTGACTCGCCAGAGGCGATGAAGTTTTTTTCTGCCCTGGGACAGGATGATGTATCGCAGCGGTATCGGATGCTATGTCAACCCGGCTCACATTTAAGAGCCCCCCCCCCCCCCCCCCCCCCCCCACCTCTCCACCTCCCCGCGGCACTCTGGATAGGGGTGATGGTGGGTATGCCGTCCCCGCCATCATCGCTATCAGCATCACTGCCACCACCACCGTCATGACTATTATACTCCTCATGTAGGCAGCGCCGGCTCCTCTGTCCCACCTTCCATGTGGAGTCATCCAGGACTTCCCAAGTGGCCACCAGCGAGGCGCTGAGCCAGGGCCGATCGCCATCGCCCACCTGCGCCGCCATTATGCCGGGACGGCCGTCAGCCAGCAGGGCGAGTGAGAACTGGGTAGCACCAGAGGGGGCTGGGCATAGCGACATCAATATGGCCGACCCCAGGCTACCCACCTTGAGCAGGTTCTCGTACTCGCCGGCCGCGAGGTCAATGTTCTGAAAGGCGCGCCCCGTAAAAGGTCCCAGCACCCCGTTGGACGGCGGCGGAGCGTCGCTGTACAGCACCGCCCACTCGCCCGCCATGCCATGCGACAGCGCTGGCGAGGGCGTGGGGTTGGCCGCCTCCAGCGCCGCCAGCGCCGCCTCCACCGCGCGCTGGGTGCTATCCTCCGCCTTGACGCCATAGCCTGTGCCCTCCACCGCTGCCACAACGTCTGCCTGCAAACACATCGCCCATATCAGCCAGCCAGCCGCCATGAGGCTCGCAACAGGGCGAACAATTGATTGGCATTCACAGCATGATGGCGCGGTAATGGCCGTGCGAGATAGTCAGTCCAGGGAGAATGGGCGAATGCAGCCTGAGTACCCTGAAGCCTAGCTACCAACTGCAGCGCGATTTCAGCACTACATTGCTCCCAGATAGGCCCGTAATAGCGCAGTATGTATGATGCAGCATGGCTGCATGGATGACATGGGCACCAGTGCGAGGATAGCAGAGGCAGAGGCAGCTAATATTTGGAGGCAGCAGGCCGGCCTAGGTTAAGTCTGGGGAGTACAGGCTGAAGTCATACCCTGATCACGAGGGTAACCCCATGTCAGCTGAATTTGGGATCTTCAGTGCACGCATGGTTCACACCTTCAGCTGCGCCGTGTCCGCATCCGCCACGGCCGCCGCAACCACAGCCGCGCCTCTGCTGGTGCGACGCCCGCGTGTCAAGCCAGGCACCCCGTCCCCCCTGCCTAAGCTCTGCGTCCGCAGTTTGCCTGCGCACGGCGCCGCTTCCGACCGCGCATAGCTGACGGCGGCGCCGGCAGGTGGTCGGCGCTGTGTGGGCGCTGTCCTGCCCACCACTACCCGTACAGCAGGGCACGCCATCGGTATGTCCAGGAGACTGCGAGGAAGTTCGCGAGGGCAGTTCTGCCGTTTGCTCGACAGCCAATCTCTTGCTGGTGTGTGTGCCTGTGATAGTGGAGGTGCGCAGGATTGCGGTGCTGGTGCTGGTGCTGGTATTGGAGGATGACGTTGAAATTTCGTATAAAGCCACCGTCCAAGAAAACACGACCGGCATAGCTCATGTCACCTTCACATCCGACCCGCGTCCACTGTGCTGACCATTCGGTTCATCATATTTCATTTTGCTGCATCCTTTGTTTTTCCGAGTACCAGACGCTCTAGTGGTACCTCAAATAAATTTAGTGCACTGGTTTATCTAAGTAGTGACTATCATAGTCGATTTCCCTCTAGCGCACATATATCATATGGACATGTCCGTGATGCAGCATATGTATCTTTGTCCATCAGTGTGCATGTACAGGGGCGGTAGTAGCAGGGCGGTATCCCATACCTGTGATACCTATCTATTTATTAGTTACACGAGCTGCTGGCTAGCTGCAAAGTGCGATGTGGTCGCTATCATTAAGTCGATCGATATAAATATATCTCAATTTATACATTATTGTTCATCATAATATATGACCGCCCCTCCCCGCCGGCAGGCGCCAGTAGGGGGCGGCGACAGCCCGCCGAAGCCACGTCGGCGTGTGCCGGCGCCTACTGGCCCCAGTATCGGCTCCGCGCTCCGCCTGCTGCCGCTGACGACGTTCCGAGTAGTGCCTGGTGTGAATAGAGCCTGCTGCCCCCGCCAGCCAGCTGGCCAACCCCGCATCTGGACAGTATACATGTCGATCAGCTGTCTCCTCTGTTTTCCTCCTGTTGTCGTTGGTTGCACCAGGCCGAACGGCATGCCGACCGTCGCAGCGCCCCGTTGGGCCGCCGCCGCGAGTGCGCCGCCGCGCCCGAAGACGACGACAACGCCGCCTGCCGCGCCGCACAATGTTGGGCGCCCACGGTCACGTGCTGCCTTCCCCATGGCACGGCGGGGCGTGGGGCGACTGAATACGGCGTTTCGCGACGTCGACGGGCTGCTCGCGGAGCAGGAGGGGGTGCGGCTTTCGGACGAGTCGCTGCAGGTCAGTCTGGTGCAGTGGTACCCAGGGCACATCGCTCGCGCGGAGCGGCAGCTGAAAGAGCAGCTCTCGAAGGTGGACATCGTGCTGCAGGTGGGTGTTGCGACTGGCGACTCGTCCCGCATCCTCCCGACTATGCCACCGCGGCATGCAGTGACACTGGCTTGTGGTGCGGGCAGGTGCTGGACGCACGCATTCCGCTGAGCACAATGCACCCGGAGGTGCCAGAGTGGGTGGGCAACAAGCCTCAGTTGATCGTCGTGAATCGCACCGACATGGTAAGTAAGGAGGATATGGCTCGGTGGCAGAGCTATCTGACGCGGCTCAAGGTGCCGGTGGTGTGGACCAACGGAAAATCGGGGCAGGGCTGTGTCAAGGTGCGCCATTGCCAGTCTATTTACACTGCCCACGTGCCTTTGCTACAGTTCATGCAGCATGCTGCCGCTGTGACCACTGCCCATGCTGATCCTAGCAATTCTCCGGGCTGGCTTTCAAGGTGGTACGGGAGGCGCTGAAGCTCAGCACAGCGATCAACGCGCGCCGCACCGCCCGCAACCTACAACCACGAGCGGTGCGCGCCGCGGTGGTGGGCTTCCCCAACGTCGGCAAGTCGGCCCTAATCAACCGCTTCCTAGGGCGCAAGACATGCAAAAGTGCCCCCAAGCCGGGTGTCACGCGCAGCCTCAAGTGGGTGCGCGTTGACAAGGAGCTCGAACTTCTTGATAGTCCTGGTGAGCTTCCCCCACCCTCCTCACCCCCGGGTCCTGCCCAGAAGCTACTCTTGTTTATTGCTTGGGCGATACATGCCTTAATCACCATGGTAACACCTTTTCTGCGCACTCCCTGCCGCATGAAGACTGGGACCTGAAACCACCAAGCCAAAGACCGCATGGCATTGCAGCACATGCAACAGACCGCCCCTTTCTGTATATTTATATCATATTGATGGGCTACATGTGTGCAATGAATTGAGACATA
The DNA here is from genome assembly GCA_006384855.1 of Tetraselmis striata. Classification (NCBI taxonomy): domain Eukaryota; kingdom Viridiplantae; phylum Chlorophyta; class Chlorodendrophyceae; order Chlorodendrales; family Chlorodendraceae; genus Tetraselmis; species Tetraselmis striata. The sequence goes on from VCJN01001882.1 coordinate 4,567, forward strand.
TATAATTGAGAGAATGTTTAGTTGTCTAATGCGAGCGCTGCCTTGCCGGGCCAGGCATCATCCCGGGGCGCTTCGACAATCAAGTGGCGGCCTCCAAGCTGGCAATGTGCAACGACATTGGCGAGGCCGCGTACGTTGACTCGCTCATCGCTGCCAAGATGATAGAAATGATCCGGGCGCTGCCAGGTGCGCACAACGGCCACCCTCCCTTCAGGGGGCGACTGAGGGCAGTGCTGCGCACAAATCCAGGGGGTGATGCTCCGCCCTGGCCATCCCATGCCTCCATTCCCCTCTCTCTCTTGTTGATCGTTGTCTCGTGGCTGGCACCATAGACAGCGAACTAGTGAACGCAATGCTGGAGGAGCGGTATGGTCTAAAGAACGGAGAGGGCGGCGGCTCCGGCGAAGACTTTGTCCACGCGTTTGCCGACCAGCTGTTCCAGGTTCGGATGGCGCCCCATCAAGCTCCTCCCTCTTAGACCAGCAGAGCCTGCCCCTGTTGCACCCCCCTGCTATCTACGTCGCACCAGGCCACCACCTTACTCTCCATTGTCCACGCACCGGGGCAGGGCGACGTCGAGCTGGCCGGCAGCCGCATCCTCAACGACTACCGCAAGGGCCACATCGGCGCCTTCTCGCTGGAGGCACCTCCCAGAGGGCGCGGTCCGCCGGGCAAGAAGGGCGGGGGCGGCAAGAAGGGTGGCGGCTCGGCTCGGCGGCGCTAGGTGACGGCTGAGGTGCAGCGTAAGCTGGGGCGGGGGGCCTTTGGTGGCCGGCCAGATCGCAACGCAGCAGGGCAGCAGTCGTGTAAACACGGAGGTCAACCAAAGCAGCGGTGGGGTGTTTTTTTTTTTCCGCCCCCAGGACAGGACTGGCAATAAGAGCTGGGATGGTACCACCCAATAACCCCCCCACACCTCTGTACGACGTCACAAGAGCTGCATTGGAAGCTATCACAACCTCCCTAGACCAAGCACATCCGAAGAGCATGGGCACTTCCCCTGGGGTGGCACATGCTGTACTCTCGAGCATGGGGGTCTCAATGGGAATTACACTCAGTGGGGCAGGGGAGGGCGTATGCGTCCGGCGCCAACCATGCCTGTCATCCTAAGCTCTATAAGGTTTGCCAGGGTGGGGGCGCCATCGTCAACACGCCGGGATGCGCACGGCAGGCGGCCCGCACATGTCATGTCTCGGCACATGTCTCAGAACATGTCATCCACCTGCTTCGACGTATGTGTCCGGAGCGTGGCGCGCTCCTTGCGGATCTTCTCCAGCGCCGGCTTGAGCACAAACTGCTTCTTCACCCACGTTGCAACTTGTACTGCGCGCCGGCGGGGCAGAGGGGCGGGGGGAGTCTGTGAGATGAAATGGCATAGAAGGAAATGGCGGTAGGACATATGTGAGGAGGATGGCGCATAGGATGCTGCCACAAGGCGCGCACGAGGAGGGGGGGCGGGGGATCTACAAGGGCGGCTAGGCAGAGAAAGCACCGTTGAAGAGGCCAGAATTGGGGGGGGGGGGGGGGGGGGGGGGTTAAGTGGAGTAGAGGAGAGGAGGCGCAGGTGGGGCAAGAGAGGGATGAGAGGGAACGCTTTGAATGCGTATTTGCGAGGTGACGAATGTGTGAAGGAGAGGACTGTGCCTGGAGAGGTGCGGTGGGGGGGGGGGGGGGGGGGTACTGGCACTGCTATGGTGGATAACCAAAGAGTGGGAGGAGTAAACAGCGGGGCGGAGGGGCAAGAAGGGGGGCGGTTGATGATGACAGGGAAGCACATCATGGATCCAGTGCAGCGCAGCAAATGGAGGGGACGGGGGACGGGGGGGGGGGGGGGGGGGGGGGGGGGAGGGGGGGTCGGGGAGATTACAGGAGCCAGTGCAGCGCAGCCAATGTGGCCTGAGAGAGGGAAGGTGAAACAGGGGGCTGTGGGACGCCCTGGATCCAATAAATGTTGGACGGGCCCTGGGGGTAGGTGGCGGTGGGGGGGCGGGGGCGCACCCTCGACGGTCCGAATTTGCGGGACGAGCGTGCGCACGTTGCGCACAGGCAGCCAGTCCGCCAGCCCCTGCCCCCACACCAGCGTGTGCTCGTCGATAATGCCCTGCACCCATGCCTCGCGCATCACGGGCATCGTGCAGGGACCGCGCGCAGTGTTGAGCCGGTCGCGGTAGTACCACACGTTCTTCTTGGTGGCGGTGCGGATGTAGTCCACCTGCTGCTTCTGCTCGAACGTGAGGCCGCCGCCGCCGCCGCGAAGAAAGCCCGGCGCCGTCCGCCGCGGCGTCAGGCGCGGCCCGCCCTCCTCCGCGAACTGCGCCAGCTTCACCGGCTTGTCCTCCGCCATGGTTTCGGCTCCAGCTTCCTCCTGACTTGCGTGAGGTACCGGTGCTGGGGGCGACGGGGTGCGCGAAGGGGGCGCTGCGGTTGCTGCGGCTGCTGTTCGTGGCGCTTTTGCCGATGCCATCAAGTGACGAGGCGCGGGGCGGCCGACCGGATAAGCCGCGAGATTGAGCGGCAAAGTAAGGCATAAACTACAAAACACCTGCTCAGGCACCACTCCACCCGTACGGCGAAACCTGTACCACCGCCGCCACCATACCCTAGGGTTTAGCCCTGGGTAACGAGTGTCTGATCCTGCTGCCCTAAGACAAAACCTAGAAACGCTGTTGCGTTGACCCTCGACATCACGGCTTGCATTCCTGGTGGCCTGCAGCAGGGCTGCTGATCTGCCCGTGTGTGGAACTGCACGGCAGGATCCCGTCGTCTCCCGTGCGTCTGCTCCGCAGCCCGGTCGTCTATCAGCCCCGTCAGACAGGCGCCCTTCGATCGACACTATTGACTGGCATACGGACCCCAAACAGCTGTGCAGCCGACAGGTCTATACGCGCACCGAAGCGCGCCGCCGATCAGCGGGCGGGGCAGGGCGTTCGAGCGAGAGGTGACGGCATGCCCTCGTAGCCGCAGCTGGCTAACAGTCGCGAGGGGGAGTCGCCGCGCGGGAGGGCAGGCGCGCACGGAGGCGGGCTTGCAGGCTGCTTGCTGCGCGCGAGTGTAGGATTGCATCGCGCTGCAGCGACTACTTCCTAGCTAGCGAAGGGTCGCGGGGAGATATGCACGGTGGCAGCGGCCCCTTACTGGTAGGCCCACCCCGCCAGCGCCCCGCTGTCCCCCTTCCCTCCTCCCATCTTTACGCCAGGACCGCCGCCGACTCTTCTTGCCCCTGCTTCGGTCTGCCGGATTCTGATGGCTGGTCCGGAGTGCTCGACACCAGGACAACTGGGCTGTCAGCGCGTCGGGTAGGGGCATCGTGGCGATGTGGCAGTGCTTTTGTCTTTCGTTAGGCGCCTGGACGAAGCTGGTTGTGCGGCCACTGCCAGCCGCCACTACGAGCAGTCAGACTGCCAGCGACGGGCGCTGATTCCCCCTCCCCCCCATACCCCCGCTTCCGCCTATGGATATTGGCTCGCACTGCACGCGCAAAGGGCGCTACCACGCCCACCGCCCGCCAGCGCGCCGCGGCCAAGCGGAAGCGCAACTGCCGCATCGGCGCCGGCGTCGCGGTGCTGGTGCTGCTGGCCTTTTTCGGGTCGCTCTTCCTGGTGGACCTGGACGCGGTGGGCAAACAGGCGGCAGAGCATCAGGAGCTGCAGGTCCACGGCGGCCACCATGCGCCTCGCCACCTGCCGCGGCCCAACCACTCGCGTATGCCTCCCCTGCAACCCCCACCCGCCCCCATCTACCCCCACCCCCCCCAGTCCCCCAGGCACACGCACCAGGCGACTCAAGCGCACCGGCTGACATGCGCAACCGTACTCCTGCAGTCGTCAAGCCGCGGGAGCGCCCGGACCCCGTGCCCCACTCACTGCGCATCTACATCTACGGCGACGCGGTGCCGCCCGCGCTCAACCGCAACCTGCGGGGCAAGGTGCGCCCGGCCCATCCTAGCCCAGCCCGGCCCGTGGCGCTCTGCTGGACGGCCGCGCTGATGTGTGGGGGGTGGGGGCATGCAGGAGTCCTGCTGGCATGGGTACACGGGCCTGGAGGCGCTGTTGCCGGAGCTGGTGGCGGCCAGCACGGCCTTCACGCCCCACGGCGACCTGGCGGACTTTTACCTGGTGCCCATCCTGCCGGAGTGCTTCCTCAAGACCGAGATGCACAGGTGCGCACGTGTATGTGCTGTGCCCGTGGCCGCGCCAAAGGGTGAAGCCAGTCGCTGCGGCAGGCTGATGAACACACGTAACCCCTGCTGGCCCGCTGCCTCATGCCCCCTCCCCCCCTCCCCCCTCTGCCGCGCCTTTTCCGCTGTGGGGCTTGCCGCACAGGGGCCTGGACCACACCAAGGCGCACGACCTCTTCAACGATCTCTTCGCGCAAACGATGGACGCGGTGCAGGCCCGCTTCCCGTACTGGGCGGCCACGGAGGGGCGCGACCACCTGTTTGTGTTCCCGTCCGAGCGCGGCGCCGCGATGCTGAGCCACGACAACATGCTGCGCATCAAAAAGTCCATCCTCATCACCGGTAGGGCCGCCGCCGCCACGCGCCCGGCCATGGGGGGGGGGGCGCCAAGCGTAAAACATAGACGCAGTACACGAGGATGCGCGTGCGTGCTGCGGATGTGGGTGGAGACTTACGGGTGCCGGTGCGCATGCGAGAACCCATACTAACAGCTGCACATCGGGGCTGCGCGCAAGGTACAACAACATTCGCTACAGATCTGCTGCAGTTCTACGTCTGACCTCGGACAGGCGGGGCAGGCTCATACTCGCAGCGTTCTCACTACCCCACCGGCAAGTGTGGGCATGTGTGTGCTTGCTGTGGATGTTGATGCATGGGTGCTCATCCGGATCGCCGTCGAAATTTTGATGCCTGCTTTTAGTTTTCAAGGCCTTTTTGCGGCCTGTGGAGGTGAACAGGTACATACATGGCTATGAACCTGAGGGCGGCATGCGGTGCCGGGTAGCCTGGCAGCGCTCCACTTCTCGGCTGGCATCGCCCGTCCAGATTGCGGCGCTCACAACGGCTATATCCTCCGCTGACTTTGAACGCCCCCCCACCTTCCCCCACTCCTCTGGCAGGGCTGCAGCGGCGCGACCCCGAGTGGACGGTGTTCAACCCCTCGAAGGACATCGTCGTGCCGCCAGCGATGAGCGTGTACCACCCCAACGGCGCGGCGGAGCTCAACCTGGTCAAGGGGCTCGGCACCACGGAGCGCGAGTACCTGCTTTACTTCAGGTGCGCCATGCGGCTGGCCAGGCACAGGCGGGCGCTGGCCACCCGAGGGGGGGGGGGGGGGGGAGGGGGGGGGGAGGGGAGGGAGGGGGGGCGCACCCTGGTGCTCACCTCATATGACGAGGCTATACATCTGTACGGTCGGGTATCCCTATTGCGCGAGGGCCGCGTTGCTTGGGGACTGCACTGTACGGGGCACCCGCCCTTGACGCACGGGAATACATCGATACCGTTATATCTGATGCAACGTTTCCGCATCAGCAATGCATGAGCAACACTGGCTGGGGTATGGGAACACCTGGCCGGGTTTCTTGCTATGGGGTATATAGCGCGCCCTTACATGACTAGCTGTGCTGGTTGAAGCTGCTGAGTCCTAGCTGCATATTACAGGGAGAGGGAAGCCTTACCTGGAGGTGTGGGTCGTTTCCGGGCACTACCGCATGCTGCCGGTTACATAATGTGACTGACTGTCTGAAATTTGAGATTTCGTACAAATTCATCCCTGCTTAGTCTTGGATGTTGAACAGGCCAGCTGTCTTACGGCCCGGCCGCACGAACCCACATAACCCATGCATCGGGTCCACTACTTCAAGCGCGTAGCGTGCAGCCCGCTGAAGGCCAGGACAAAGACCTTCATGATACACTTTCTGCACTCACATTCTTCCACCATCTCGTCCATACCTCATTCTTTTGGACGACAGAACGCCGCTTTCCCCTTTTTGGGCTGTATCCGAGGACAGGTCCGGCTGGCGATGGGTATGCGCGGCTGACGTTGCGGTATGGACGGCGCGCAGGGGGGTGCTGCCCGGCATTGAAGACCAGGGCACGTGGGGGCTGCGGGCGACGTTGTTCAGCCACCTGCAGGCCGAACGGGGCGTGCTGTTCCGGTGAGCCCCCCCCCCCCCCCCCCCCCCCCGCCCCGCAATGAGGAAAAAACCATTGAAACAGAGAATTAAGTCAGAAGACAGCATGAATATTCCGACGCAAAGGTGCAAAACAATTCATTATTTTTTCGCCCCGCGGACCGCATTAAATTCTACGGCATGCCTTGGGTTTGCTATAGCGACTACATTTGATGTTTTTGACCCCCTCGAGAAAAAAAGAAGGTTAAACTTTATTGATATACAACATGCCTTAAGTAATCACGAGTAAACGCACAAAACCCCCGATAAGATGGCGCCAAACAACTCATCGTCTAGGGGGCCCGCGAGCCCGGAGCGTTGGTGCGTCCGCCCTCACGCGCCGTGCGCCCCTTGGCCGGCCCTGGCAGGGACTCCAAGGACAGCAGCTGCGACCGCGCCTGCAGCCTGGCGGAGATGACGCAGGCGCGCTACTGCCTGGCGCCGGAGGGCGGCGTGGAGGGCTGGTCGCTGCGCATCTTTGACAGCATCCTGCAGGTGCGGCGCTGCCCCCGCCCAGGGCCGGCCCATTGGACAGGGACCACCGGACAGGGGGGGCGGGGAGCGGGCTCATGGCAACCCGGCACATGTCAAGTGCATCTACCGGTGCCAATAAGGATAAGAGCACCGCGAATAAGAACCTGCCTTGCTTGCCAGAGGTCAGAGCTAGAACAACATCTGGCGGCCCTGAAGCGGATGCTCTTATTATGGGCTGCTTATAATGAGCGTAATTCGATGTATAGATTAGGGGTTGTTATAGTTGACCCGTCGACATCTGCATTCCGCCACAGCCGCCATGATGCCGGTGTGCCGGGCGCTCGTTGGAGCTCCGCTCACCTCGCGCCTGCCCGCGCCCGCTGCAGGGCTGCATCCCCGTCATCGTTGCGGACTCCTGGGAGCTGCCCTTCCAGGAGACTCTGGACTGGTCCAAATTCTCCATCAAGGTGAACCCCTCGCGCCATCCCTTCTCCTGCCTGACGGGTGCCGACGCGGCAATTAAAAACACCTTGAATGAGAACCCGCCCTGCCCGCCAGAGGTCGAATGTAGACGCAACTATAGCGGAACTATATCGAAGCTCCTTATAGGTTGGGGCATTTGGGGCTTAAAGTAAGGCTCGTTCTTGTAGGTGCGTTGGCATCAGTACCTGTGTTTGCGATTTCGAATTTGACCCCCCCCCCCCCCCCCCCCCCCCTCCCAAATGCCCCTTTCTCTCCCCCTTTACCTGTTGACTTGTACTGGTACTTTCCGTGTGTAGGTGCTGGAGAAGGACGCCGACGAGGTGGTCGAGCTTCTGCGCTCTCTCCCACAATCGGTGTGTGCGTTGTCCCTTTGCTGCCCCCCCCCCCCCCCCCCCAACACACACCCGGGCCGGGTATCACCCCCATGAAGGCTCGATATGCTGTGAAGGCCCTGAGAGCGGCACTAAGACCCCCCCCCTCACCCCTTTCCTGTTTGGCCAGGCGGTGGAGGCCAAAGCAGCGGAGCTGGGCCGAGTGGCGCAGCGCTTCCGCTGGCATGCGGCGTGGGAGCGCGACGACGCCTTTGACACGCTGCTGCGCCAGCTGGACGGGCGGGTGCGCTTCATGCGCAACTCGCCGTACCGCTACTGGCGGGAGCCGGTGCAGTTCGGGCGGCGATGACGCACGCGGAGGATAGCGAGTGTGGGGAGGATGCCGCATGGGACTATGTCCCTCCGTGCTGACACGATTGCCATGAAGGCGGAGCTAAGCACGATGCTGCGGGGCGCTAGTGCACTAATGCCATGTGAGCAGTGGCATGAGCGGCGCCTGAGTGGGTGCACAGCCGATCTCGTCATGATCGGCCAAGGCAAAACATATCCCGAATTCCCGCGTCGCAGTTTTCGCCGTGATTCGGTACTGGGACATAGACAGCATGGCAGGGGGGACGACAAGATGCAAGTCGCAGATGCACAACCTGACTAGCGTGCCAGAAATGCGGAAGGGACTGTGTTTAGAACAGCCTGGTGGGATGCCATTTGCTATGTGCCCATTTGACTGTACCGCGTGCCAATGACGCGGTCACCGAAAACATGTCATAGCGGCGGCGTCGTTTATTGTCTGTTCTGCGTTGCCGTGTGCTTTCAACGGGCACCAGACCCAGCAGCGGCTGGCGACCATGGATTGTTGGCTGTGCTCCTGGTGTCGCATCAGTCCGTCGGTGGGAGTAGCAAGGCAGCACGCAGGGTAAACGTACGAGTGGCCAGCGCTGGCCGCTACCATACTTATTCGACGCGTGTACTGTCAACCAGCGTTGGCCAGCCCTAGATCAGCATGTTCCCTGTTTTACTTTCTTTTTTACATCAGAGTTTTAACATATGCGCACTACAAACAGAACTAACAGCAACTATGAAAGGTTGCCAGCAAAAGAGAGACGTAAGCCTGAAACCAAGGTCGAGCAGGAGGCTAGGGAGCCAATAACCAAGGAAGAGCTAAGGGAACCACTCTTTTCCTTGGGCAACAATAAGGTTGCTCAGTGAAGAATGTCCAGATATCGATAGCATTTCAAGGTGCGGCCCCCAAAGCATCCGTCGATATGTGTGGGTACTAGTACTTGCCCCATGACGTGCATTTTTCTATGGGATAATACTATGGGATACCGTACCCTGTACTCGACAGGTCTGCCTGCACCTTCAGGTTTGCACAACTTCGATGATATGATGTGTACCTGCGCTTTCGCCGCTATGTGGTCGCTAGAATAAATCATGTACATATGTATGCTGCTGAACTATACTTGCTACCTACGGGTACGGGCACGAGTAATGGTATCTGCTCAGCGCGCACGCGCGCGCAACGCATCGGTTATGTATCAATATTATCGCGCTGAGTACGGGTCCCGACGAATAACTTGGAAGAACGGGATAAACATTTTTATGACGTAGAAATCGGGGTGCCGGCTGGCACCTACATTCGTAATATATCCGTGATTATTTCGTATTTAATTGAGCCAAAAAGGGCAAGGCACGTTCTACAAAAATGCTTTCTTCAAAGTGCGTCGACACCCGTCGTAGTGCCGAACTAGTAGCGACTATACCTGGTGGGTTTCTACGAGTATTTTGGATTTATCTTACATCAGGGCTTTCACAAAAGCGCACTGCAACAGAACTAACAGCAACTATGAAAGGTTGCCAGCAAAAGAGAGACATAAGCATGAAACCAAGGTCGAGCAGAAGGACAGGGAGCCAAGAACCAAGAAGGAGCCAAGGGAACCACGAAGTCACTTAGCTGCGAGGAACTTAAGGAACCCCCGCCCCGGGGTAGGCTATCAGGCGCGGCGAGGGCGCTTGCAGCCAATGACCCGGGTCATAGCAACACATGCCGACGAGCGACGCGACGCATGCGCAGGAGCACCATCACGTGCCGCACGCGCGGCCGCAACCCCGCCAATAACGGTGTCTGCATGTGCCATGTTGATGAGCAAGGAGAAACGGCGGCGCCACGCAGACAAGAGCTGGCCGATTTTTAGGCCTGTGTGTGTGTGTGTGTGTGTGGCTAGCTTTCGCGAGCTCCACCAAGAAAGCCTCAGCGTGCGGGGCCAGCGAGCCAAACTCGGAAACGGCGAAAGGAACAAAGCGAAGCATGCCGGCGGCGTTTCGGACACCCTCGTCATACTTCTGGATTTTGTGGCGCTCTGCATCCCGCAAAGCAGTCGTTGGATCCGAGCTTGACACGCCGAGGATAGGGGCAATGGTGGTATCGACAGCAACAATGTTTCCGCGGATGCCGCCATACCCAAAAAGCCCAACGTCGGCAGGCCGCCCGTCGCTGCCCTTCGGGAGAGAAACAAGCACCGACGGGTCCGTGAGGATCTGGACACCCACGCCCAGCGCGGACTTCACGTCGTGGCAAATGTCGGAAAGGCCATGTGCCGCCCACTCGTGTGCGGCGTGATTGGAGTCGCCACCAGAGCAACGTGCCACGTGGTCAGCGTATGCGACCGCCCAAGTTGAAGGAGTGAACTCCACGCCAGCATATCCTCAAAAAGGGCAAGCATACCTTACTTGTACCGAGAAGGAGCAAGAAGCACAAGAGCATGGCTCGCCAAGGAAGAGAACAGGAGCCGCCGGAAGGCCAAATGGGCGGCAAGCGGCAACACGGAACATGGAATCGTAGTACTCAGGGGAACGCTCACGGACTTCACCAAGGCGACCCTCACTTGGAGGATCAGTCACCAGGAACGCCGTCGCAGCGCGTAAGAGGCGGCCTCGGAAGCGGTTGGTGTCAGGGCCGCTTGTAGGCATACGTGCAGCAAGCTTTGCGAAACGGACCGTGTGAATGCGGTGGCTCTGGGTTTCCTGTACTTTCCGCATGGAGTGCAAGGGGAAGTCCGAGAAATGCGGGATAGCTTGGAGGTCGGCCGCCGAGCGCATTGCAGACGCCGGCTCAGCCCCGGCGGCCGAGCAGCCGGCACGGGCAACGTGGGAGCGCTTGGAGGGGAGCAACTTTAGGGCAGAGGCCAACGGCCCCGCTAGATCTTCGAGCACCGCGTCTCCACACTCGTCAACGACACGGGTATGAGCGGCGCGAAGCTAGACTGCCCACATCGGCGCCGACGCGTTGGCGCCGGCATCGAGCTCCAACGTTAGTTGGGGTGGTCAAAGCCTGGTGGATCGAGGACGCCCCAACAAGGTAGAGGCTATGAGGGCTGGATACGCCGGACGGGTCGGAAAAGAACGCCGAGTATGTTTGGATGGAACTCGTTTTTGGGGTTTCCTCCTTTCCTAACCGCTTTTCCGGCTACCGTTGCTGCTAAGTAGTACGGGTGGGTTACTAGTTCCCCTGTCGTCGTGCTTTTTTTGGGTGCAGCACGAGTAGACATAAAAGCAGCCGTAGTAAAAGTTCAGCCTGCCACCTTCCAGTTTCGCTGCGTTACACGCTGCGATTAACTGTCTTCTAACATATTGCAAGCAAGGTCACATGTTGTTTCAAGACCACAGCACCCGGCTCACCATCCGTGTGAGAAATTCTCATCCGTACGTCCGTCCGTCACCATGCCAGACTGATGGAGAAGAACCCGTCGTTGAGCCGATGCTCGAATCGCCATCTACTACAAGCAGACGTTTAGGCCCAGTCTTCATTTCTGCGCGAGCTTGCAACATTGTTGGCTCAATTGACGGCTCATGATCGTGATGTTGATGGAGACGGAGCACATGCCTTTGGCTCAGGGCAGCGAGTCGCGGGACAACCGACATCGGGCAGCGAGGGAGCCGCAGAGCGCCTCGACTTGCTAGAGCTAGCCTAGAGCGACCGTGTCGGAGCAAAATCCGCGAGTGATGAAGACGACTAGCTCGCGGTGCCAGATAGAGGTACTCTAGCAAGCAAATCCATGTTATGAAGCCGTTCGACCGGTCAACCGAGTGTTTGGGCTCTTCCCCTAGAGTACCGACGACCTGACGAACGACTAACTCAAGCAGGATGACCGGCGTCTGCCGGGCAAGAAGGAGTATCTTTGGATGTCGTGTTTTGGAGCCCACATGGATGCTCTTTTCGTGGCTCTCGACGAGCTACTACCTTACGTCTCTGCTGCAAATCAAGACTACGCCCCCTACCTCGCGCACGCTCGAAATCACGCCGAGGCCATCGACAAGGCCTTCATCTATAGCCTTCATGCGGAGGCTTGACGAGATCAAGCGTGTACACGGTGACCAAGGTGTTCTAGACGTGCTTCGGGCCCGGCATTTTCAGCCTTTCGCCGACCATATGGGCTCTGCGATTTTTTGGGACCTGATGAAGGACTATGAGCGTCGCGTCTTCGAGGCGACGGTTGCCAGCAGCGCAAAAGCTACCGCTACTGCTCGGGCAGCGGCGGCGTTATTCGCAGGACGCGGGCGTGGACGTGGATGCGGCGGAGGTTGCGGGCGTGCCCGCGAAGGTGAGCACGAGTGACGCGGTGTGGGGCGCCTTTCGTCGGAGATGCTGGCGCATTGCAAGGTCACATGCCGGTGACCGCCGCAAAGCAACCTTGACAGCTCAGCGGCGGGATGAGCGCCTTGCGTCCGGACCGGACCTTTCCACCTTGCAGACTTAATGTAGACCTTTCTCGGTGCGGCGCTGCTTACAACCACAACCGAGTGCGGCTCAACCATCCGCGCACATGCACATGGCGTCTCAACCGTCCGCCTCCCATGCATACCATTTCATCACCGCGTCCGTCGGTTGTTACACTGCGTGTTTCAGCAGATTCGCAACGACCAACCTACTTGCGTGTACGTTACGCGCGTGAGATGTGCTACGGGCGCGACGGGCGCGTGGGGCGGCCCTCCTACCTAAACCTTGCCCCGCAAACCCGTACTCATGCCATCAGTAACCCGTCCAACAATTACCGGCCAACCGTTGGCAACCTAACCGCGCCGCAGCCGAGTACTTTGCTGAAATGAACCGGCCCCATGTTACTCCACCGGCCAAGCGCCGTACTTACGTAATTGACGAGCTCGAAGATGTCGCCTCTTGGGCTGCTTCACTCCGGTCTCGTTTGCAGGAGGCGTTCGGCTCGGACTACGAGTTGGGACAGCGGACCCTCGACTTACTCTCGAGCCCCTCACCGCTCAAACGACGCTCAAGAGCTACTACGCCGGCAGATTGTCTGAGTTCGCGGAGCTCTGCCACGACTCCGAGAACATCAGCCCGTTGGAGGCGACCACTGCTACTGTCGTCCGGTACGTCGCTTGGATTGGTGAGCTGGATCACATCGGGGCGAAGTCGTTGCAACCCTATCTATCAGCAATCAATACGTTCTTCGAACCTCGACCCGATCGCCAGTACATCCTGGTTGTCGTGGCGTGCTGCAAAGGCAACGCCGCACGGAGGCTGCCTTTTTGCGAGTCCTTTTGATGTCCGATGATATCGCTTGCAGCTTCGTCGAGCGCGCATAGTTGACGGTGTCTGATGCCCGGTGACATCAGCATGCTCAATGGTGGTGCCATTGGATGGAACTCCAAACAACAAGAGACCACAGCGCTCTCTACCACCGAGGCTGAATACGTTGCCCTCAGCAGAGCGGCACAAAACACTGTGCACTTCAGGCAGCTGCTGCAAGACATCCTCCAACAGCAACAAGGGCCCACCATTGTCTATGAGGACAACCAGGGAGCAGTCAAACTTGCCAACAATCCCATGGCTTCGCACAGAACCAAGCACATCGACATCAAGCATCATTACACTCGAGACCTAGTGGATGCTGGAACGATCTCTGTCACCCCCATCGCTACAACAAAGATGCTGGCCGATGGGCTCACCAAAGCCTTGCCTGAACCCACTCACACTCTGTTGTTTAGACAATGCATGGGCACCAAGTCAACTGTATGACCGGCCTATGCTTGAGAGGGGCTATTATAGTACAGCAGTACTAGTGCAGTGCAGTGTATGTGCATCAGTGTGCACCGCAGTGTGCAACAAGTGCGCACTACTGCAGTGTACAGTGTGCGCATGTGCACTGCGACAGCAGTATCCTGGGCGCCCGCCAGGTGCGCGCGCCGCTACATGGCGGCGCGGGCGCTGCGGACGCCACACACTTCCTTTAACCTCACCGCATCCTCCTGCCCCTCCTACTCGGCTGCCCCACGCCCGTGCCCTGCACCCGGGCTATAAGAGTACTCGTCATCTGTGTATCCGGGTATAGTATGTTGCGGTACTTCTTGTGACATGTACGAGGATTCGCTTTGGATGACGTACCGCCGCCAAGGATTCGCAACGTACCATGTACTCAAGCATATGGCTTATAACGTAGTACTTATGTACCAGGCGGAGTGGTTCGTACCACATCATCCGCTGGCGCTGCTCAATATATATGAGCCGCCGCGCAATAAATATAAAGATAAGCGATCGGGTGACTTGATTGGTTTGATGGGCCGCGCCCGCCCCGAGCGCCGTCAAGAGAACGCGCAGCAGCAAAGGAGCACGTCGCCGCCATGATGGCGAGACCACGCTCCGCTTGGACCACTTCTCCTCTCACAGCACCAAACAGCACCGAGTCTCAGGGATCGCAGCGGCTCCGCAGCCGCCCACCCCTTGTCAGCCCCGCGCGCGTTTTTTGCAGTGACCGCCTCGTGCGTGTCACTGTTTCCACGCCCGGGGACGACTCCAGCCATCACCACTCGCCGCCCTCCTCGACGGACCGGTCGTAGCAACACGACACGTCAATTCTGTACTTTACGTCTTAGTTAAATACGCACAACCCGCGACTTCCCGTCTTTCGCAACCCTCTCCCACTACAGTCCAAGATGATGGTGCGCTGCTGCCCCCTCCCCTCCCGGACCAGAGTACTGGCATGGATGATGCGTAGCGCTACTTCTTGAGGCGTTCGGGGCGTGTGTGGCCTGGGGTCTTGGTTGGCAGGCGGGTCGTCCCACTTCACAGCCACAACGGTCAGCCGTGTGATGGGCGGACGTTCGGTTTATTTCACGCGTCCCCCCGCGGTGTTTACTAGGGTCTTCTAACCCTGGCGACCCCCTCGTCACCCCCTCTGCAGTACGCGAGCGGCAACGTGGCGCTCGCCTTTGGCCTTGTCATCGCCGCCGGCATGTCCACCTGCATCGGCAGCTGCCTCGTCTTCTGCACCAACCTCGCCAATGCCAGGCTGCTGGCGGGCTCGCTGGGCATGTCCGCCGGCGTTATGCTGTACGTTCCCCGCGCCGTGCCCGGGCGCGTCGTCGCGCCGCCCCGCCCCGCGCGCCTCGTACCGTGCTTCGTACTGGCACTGTACGACACGGACAAATCGTCCGCTGACATCGCCTGCACACTGGCGGCCGCAGGTATGTCTCGTTCGCCGAGATCTTTTCCACAAAGTCCGTGCAGGCTTTCGAGGAGTACTACAAGGACGACCCTAACGGCGACGCCAAGGCGCTGCGCCAGGCCACCTACTGCTTCTTCGGCGGCATGGTGGCCATCGCGCTGCTCAACTGGCTGGTGCACCTGCTGGAGAAGCACGCCATGGGCAAGAACACACACCCCGTGGAGGCCAGCACCGCGTCTGACAGCGGCCTGGAGCTGCCGACCGCCCAGGCGCTCTCTGGAGAGGAAGCGCGCAAGGGCAATGTCGAGGCTGCCGGGCCGGACAGCGCCATCGAGGTGTCTCTTGACGAGGACTCCCGCCATGGGCTCTCCAGCGCCGCGGCACCCGGCATGGCGGTGCCCAACAACGTGCAGGAGATCATTGACCGCAACGGCCACGCGGGCCTGAACAAGATGGGCATCATGACCGGCCTGGCGATCGCCATCCACAACTTTCCCGAGGGGCTCGCCACCTTTGTCGCTGCGCTCGCGGAGCCCAAGGCCGGCGTGGCGCTGGCCATCGCCATCGCGCTGCACAACATCCCGGAGGGCATCTGCGTGGCGATGCCGGTGTACTACGCCACAGGCAGCAAGCTCAAGGGCTTCTTCTGGTCCTTCCTCTCCGGCATCACTGAGCCCATCGGCGGCATCTTTGTGCGCCCGCCCCCCCCCCCCCCCCCCCCTCCCTCCCTCCTGGACCTCTCCACCCCCCCCCACACCCTAACGCCGCTCAGCTGCGCGCCTCTGCTGGCTGACTGGGCCGCGGGTGCACTCTGCAGGGATACCTCGTCCTCTGGAACAGCGTCACCCCGCTGTCCTACGCCATCATGTTTGGTATCGTAGGAGGCATGATGGTGCGACCCCCTCTGGCGCCCCCAGCTGCCTCCCGCCCGAAGGGCCGCCTCAGCTCTGACCCGGCGCTGACCGCAATGTGCCCCTCGCCGCCAGGTGTACATCTCCCTGCGCGACCTGCTGCCCACCGCGCTGCGCTACGACCCGGGGGACAAGGTCACCACGCTGTGCCTCTTCCTGGGCATGGTCGTCATGGCTGCCAGCCTGCTGGTCTTCACCATCTGAGGCTGCCGCGGCGCCTCAACGTGCGATGCCGTCCCGCGTTTTTGGGCGGCCTGCTTGTTTTGATGGGCGGCTGTGCTGAGCCGGCGCCTGTCTGGAGCAACTGTATGGGGTGTGGCTGCGCGTGGCGTACTGCGGGGTGTGTTTAGACCATCTGTACACCGAATTGCTAGGCAACAACATGTACACAGACCCTGTAATTTATTCCTAGTCAGCTGCAAGAAAGGCGCCCGTCATCGCCCCCATCAAGCAAGCTCTCGAGGGCCGCCATGCTGTGTGGTGTTGGAAGTCGTGCCAGTGAGGCGCAGCAGCAAGAGCACAAAAATGTAAGTCGTTATGCTGCGCGGGAAATACTGCTGCTGGTCGCTACTGCGCTGCCTCGGCTCCGAAACCACCCGTGTTTCGAAGCGACTCAATAAGTGCACAAAATAAGACCAGCAGCCAGTCAGCGCCGGTACCGTGCCCTGAGTAGCTGTTCCGAACGTCGTACGTTGCAGTCCTAGAGGCTGCACCGTGGGTACCTGATATTCGCGCGACTGCCCTCGCGCTTCATCATTTATAGTCGCCACTGTTCTTCCGCCGGCGGCGCGTAGTCGCCGCCACCAATGTAGTATTACGAGTAGCCACCGACAGTTGCATGTAAGGCTACTCCCCGCCCCTCTCTCTCTGTCTACTACTACTACACCTCTACTATGAGTAGCGTATCATCTATGTGCAGTCTTGAGTATCACCTATAAATGAATTCGCTGAATACGTGCTCGCATTATGGAGATAACTACCCTTCTCGTCACTGCAGTGTTTGCCAATCTCCGACAGCGTGCTCCAATGACGTGCCGCCCGGTGCTGACCCTCGCGCAGCGCGGCGGGCCTGGTCGAAGCTGTCGCACGAGTCACGATGCGCGCATTCGTGGACCGCGTCGAAACAGGGGGCGAATGCCGCTCTGAGTTAGCTGTCGACGCGGAGGCCACTCGGCCACCGTTACCGCTCCCCGGCCCACCCTAACCCAGGCAGACGCCAGCAACACCCACCTTGTACACGACACGGGTGCTTCCACTGCGGGCGACACATCTAAAACACCTCGATCGCGGATCCCGCGCGCCTTGACCGGGACTCGTCGAGGTCTCAGCGGTATTCAACGGCCTATATAAGGAACTGCCCGCCGCTGACCCTGGCGGCTTGTCAAGCTGCTGTCGTTCGCGATCGTGGGCCCACGCGTGCCGCCTGGATTGTCGGCAGACGAGAGGGAACTGGCAGCTGAGCAGCTGGAGGGCGCTATTACGACGCTGGGACATGGCGAAGGGTGCGGCGGGGCGTGTTCCGGGCGGCGCGTGTCGGCGTGGATAATGCGACTGCCGTAGTCAGAGGTGGACGATGGACGGGCCCTCGAGTGTTGGTATCCAGCCGGGGCTCCTGCGGCGGACGACGGACGAAGACTGTACCCTGGTGAACCATGCGCGGGTGGCAAGAGCGGCTGTGGCGGGTGGTAGTCTGGCCGTGCTGTAGTGGCCGGCGTAGTGCAGAGCCGCCTCTCGGAGCTGCCGTAGCGGATTTGTGCTATCGCGGCTACGTCGGATTTGCGCTTTTGAGGTGCTGGTGTGGGCTACTGGGCAGCCGGCAGTGGCCGGAGGACACCTATGGACAATGCAATGTACGATAATTCACGGCTAAAGGTGGGATGCGCAAACCTGAGCCTGGTTGCCACGGCGGCTCATGAAGGTCACCTGGAGGGGCGGAAGTGGGTGAAAGGGCAGGGCTGCCTCTGTGGCTCAAAGACTTACGCCGTGGCCGCAAGGCGAGGAGACCTGGAGGTGCTGCAGTGGATGAGGTCACTGGACTGCCCTTGGGGTGCGGCACCGGCGCCCAGGCGGCATATGGAGGGCATCTGGAGGTCTTCAAGTGGGCAGCAGCGCGGTAATGCGCCGCCCCCCCCTCCCCCCCCCAGGGGCGCACATCACTGTTCAATGGATACGCGCAAGGGCGGGCACGCTGCAGTGGTGCAGTGTATCCAGCATAATGATAGGTATGCCGGGTAATTAGGTAGTGCAATTGCATTTCGCTTGCATCGTGTTGACTCGTTGCTCTTTGTACTCGGCAGTGTCGAGTGGCTCTACTTAGGGCCTGTCATTCGGGTGCCACTAGGCAGGGCCTTCAAAGCTGTACAAAGCTGCCGGCACATACCTCCTTAATTTACCAGCCGGTCCGCCATCTGTCCATGAGGAAAGTCGAACTTCAACACAGGGCTATTGCGCTGCGAATATAGCATTACAGCCCACAGCTGCAGGTGACTAACGCCAACGTGCAGGTTGACTTCAACTTTACGAGGCGTACGCAGCGTCGAGTACATAATGGGGAGATATCATAGGGGGAGTACTTTTCATGCTTACAGACTCCTGGATCTGAATAAACCATGTTTGGTCCGTAAAATGACGGGAGGCTAAAGCGGGATGATTGGAAGGGGAAATAGCGGAGTGAAAAATGGCGGATTCGGAGTGAGCGTGTATATTCAAGCGATGTACTTTTATTTGTGTCAACAATGAAAAGCTCCATTATAGATTATTGTTCCGTGTGTTTCCATCTCAACATATGTAAGAATGTAACTTGCATGTGGAATAGCGAGTACTGCGCGTATCTCCGGGGACGGTATGCATAGGAAGCCTTACTACATGCCGGATTACTATGTTATTTTGCGCTGCGCCTGCTGTTGGCGCAACAAGAATATTTGAATGATTGGTTATGCTGTGAGGTTGCTGCATAGGAGCGCCCAAGGAAGGCAATTTGCGAGATGCGAAGGTATCCGATGGGTAGGCACCTGACTTCTTAGTGACGATGGCGAGTGCGTGTTGAAAGCAGCGACGAGGTCCCAGTTTAATCCCTAAGTTATTTGCTGAACCAATCGTATACATAAGAACAAACACCCGCCGCGGCTTCTCTGGGGGGAGAAGCGACCAGAGGGAGGGCATCTGGAGGTGCTGCGGTGGTGGCGGGAGGCCGGCGGGCACTGGTAAACTCACACCTGCTGGTTCCAAGGCCGCCAACAAGCAGGAGCACCTGGAGGTGCTGCAAGGGGAGCGGCTGCCCCTGGGACAGGAACAAGTGCCTGGGGCATGGGTCCCACCGCGGGCACCCTGCCGTGGAGGAGTGTTGATGCCGAAGAGGCAATGCCATGAATACCCGGCGGCTGCTTGCGTTGCCTTGATTGCGCGGCGGGAGGAGCAGCCAGCCCCTGCTACGTTTCGACTCGGTTTGGCACGCGTGTTTCGACCGGTGTCAAGGTGAGAGGGTGCATCAGTGCTCAGAGGCGGATCGGCAATAAATATCAATAATACATGGTAGTAATAACATTCTACATTACATAATTATACAAAATGTAGTATGATAATCTGTACTGTATAGACTCATATGAATAGCACATATGTATGAGTATAAATGTAATATATGAGTATGTATGAGTGTATAAAGGCTCTGTAAATATTATATCAAATACTTCTTTAATATGATATATTACGATATATGATAACGTATATCACACATATAGTGTATACACAAATTACATCACATATATAGTGTATATAATGATAATAATAAAATAGATAGATAGACGCAGATAGATACATACATATTCATTTACAGTATCGCATGTACAGGGAGACTTGCCGGCGTTTGCGAGGCCGCCATATGGCAGCAGGGACAAGCAAGCACGGGCGGGGAGTATCCACGCCGGCTCAGTTGGTGGAGCTCCCGCCAAGTGCTCAGTCCCACACGCATATTCCACAGGCCCGTCTGCCTTATTTCACCTCTGAGCGGAGCTGCCACCTGCCACGCAATGTAGACGCACTTTATCAAGTGTCTCCACGCCGACGCTAGCTCGCGCGGAGGCTACGGGCAGCCACATGCGTGCCCGCTCGCAACGCATTCCCATCCGTAGCCGTCTTTGCAGAATATCGCCCACACCGAGACGGCATCGGTAACTTTACCGTGACTCAATTACCGCACGCGTGCCCATTGGCGACGGGGCCTGGCCTTGAGAGGGCTGCGGGCTACGGCCAGTCCTATGCGGGGCAGGTCATCGCTAGCTGGAAGCCTGACAGGAATAAAGCTGTATAACAATGAAATTTTAATTTGGCGGCGGGGCAGGGACTATCTGGCGGTGAACGAGACGCACGACCCCCTCGCTCACGGGGCGGCGGTTCGGGACCGGCCAGGCGGGGGCCGCGGGAATCGTTGCCAATGGTGAGGGCAATGCGCCCCGTCACACTACGGTGGGTGGCAACGGCCTCTTAGCGGCGCCAACGCATGGGATCGCAGGATCGCCCGTCTGGGTCGCTGGTGGGGGTACGAGACCGCGAGTGAAACTGCGATGAGAGCTCAGGCACAGTCGTGCACAGACATGTTGACCCTGTCCTCGTGCGGGGGCGGGGAAAACCCCGTGGTATAGATAAGCGGGCCTTGAGGTACATTACAAACCTTGGGGCCGCGCGCATGCTCACTGCACGGCGCCGGTCTTGCCAGCGGCGCGGATCCCAGCCTGGCTTCCCGTGCCCCACTCCCCCTCCCGCCCCCTCTCCAAACAACTCCATCAACTCCCCACACCGTTTGTCTATGCACCCGCCTCGCGGCTCTAAGAAATCAATAGGGGGTGTGCGCCCTAGCTACGCATGGCGCGTGTCAGGCCCTCCAATGTGGGCGAGCTGGGAGTGGGTGGGGGGGGGGGGGGGGGGGGATTTAGGATGGGGGGAGCGGGGAGCGGGGAGGAGGGGGGGGGGAGGGGTAGCAGAGGTGCTCAGCCGACATTAGGCGCCGACCGCCAGCAGAGCCCCGTCGGCCGTCTCGCCATGTCTGGAAGCTCTTGGCGTTGGTCTTCCCCCCCTTTGCCATAATCCGCTATATGGGGGGTAGCACCCCCCAGAGCCAGAGCCGCCCGTGTGTAGACGCGTGCCGTCCGTTCCACTTGTTGGCGGGTCCGGTGGTTCGCGGGGGTCGCGGCAGACGCTCATCACGCCCTCCACCACAATGCGGATGCAAACACCGTCTGTCAGCTTGGCAGAGGCTTGTGTCGGCGAGGCAGCTGACACTGGTGATGGTGATGGCAGAGTTGGTGACGGCGAGATCAGCGGACTGCGGTATGATGAGCATCCGGGCGCTCTTCGGGGGGAGGGGATAGTCGTCGTCGTCAGGGCGGCGGCGCGTTGGCGGCAGGCACCGGCTTGGGCGGCGTGGGGAACAGGGCGGTTCCTTTCCGCAGCCACGCGCGGAAGGGCCAGCCCGGCGACGCCTGGACGAGCGGGCGCTCCGCGCCGCCGCCGCTGGCGGGGAGGCCGTACGCGAGCGGCAGGCGCAGCGCCACCAGGCTCCCGGGCGGCAGCTCCACCACCTCCGAGGGCGCGAAGGATAGCAGCTGCGGCGGCGGCGTGTCGGTGGGGTCGGTGGGGGCGGGTATGAGGGGCGTGGGCGCGGCGACTGGGGCGGTGGGTTTCGGGGCGGAGGATGGGAGGGTGGGCGGGGTCGGCGTGGGGGGCGGCGGGCCGTGGAAGTGCACGACCGGGCGACTGGACACCGAGAACGGCGCGTCGGGAGTGCGGATAAAGAGCCGCGTGAGCTGTGCGAGGGAGGTCGGCCGCCGGGCCTGGGCAGACTCCGTCGCCGCATCGTCGGCGTCGTCGTCGTCTGCCGGGCAGTGCGGGCAGGTGAGAAAAAGAGGCAGGTCGGAGCCGAGCAGCTGCTGGGCGGAGGAGGCGGTCGGCTTCCCGTTGTGCCCCCCGGCGCGGGGCGGCCACTGCTGCAGCAGGAAGCGGCAGCCGCGGCCGCACTGGTACTCCACGCCGAGAGCTAGGCCGCAGCGGAGGCCGGAGGCCCGGGGTTTCGTCCCGGCCGAGGTGGCAATAACGGTGGCGGAAGCGGCAGCCCCGCCGCGCCCGCCGCGCCCTCGTCCCCTTCCGCCTCCGGCGGCACCGCGCCCGCTCGGGCCATGTCCCGACGTGCCGGCACCGGCACCCGGGCCCAGCTCGCCGTCGCCGGCCGCGGCGGACCCCGTGGTGGCCGACACCCACAGCTGCGCCAGCTGCAGCCGGACAGCCTCCACCTCGGCCTCGCTCAACCCAGGGCTGCCACCGCGCCCGCCCTGCGTAGCGACCCGGTTGCAGCCTTAGCATCTGGCAGAGCATGCCTGGATCGCGGAGTGAGGGAAAGTCCTGCTAACAATCACGCTTTAACGCTTTTAAAACACTCGCTAGAATGCGTAGTTTGCGGAAGACTTTCAGCGGGTCTCCTGTATTCGCCGAGCTCTCGCCAAACGAAATGCAGTGAATAAACTGAACTCCCGACGTCCCCAACTATTCGTTCAATTGTCTCGTCGGGCCGCAATAGGAACAGCTCGACCATCGACACGATTCGTGGTCGTGTTAACCTCGGCAGGCCGCCACCCCGGGCCGGAACTCCTATCACTCAGCGCCAGAAGACAGGAAGAGCTCCACGTACAGTCTGAGCAGCATGGTGTCCCCGCTGGCCTTTGTTCGGCTGTGCCAAATTGTGGTAGAAGTTGACTGCGACAACGGCCCATCACCACCGGCTTGGATTGTGACCATGTCGAACCCCGGGACCCAGCAGGCGGGGCTGTTAAGCATCACGGCCGGGCCGCCTGAGCTGCGGTCGTGCTTACCTTGTTATTGGCACGGCCGCCCTTGCTGGGCGCCGATGTCGGCCGCGCGGTGCTCTGCGCCAGCGACGGAAAGTGCGACTCGTCGAGCGGGGCCTCGTCCGGATCTGGCTGGCCTCGACCCCGGCCTCGACCGCGGCCACGGCCTCGGCCTCGGCCAGCCCCCCGGCCGCTTTTGCCGCCGTCGGTGTTTTTTTTGTCGCTGGGCGCGTCTCGCTCCGGCAGCGGGACCTGCACCCGGCCACGGGAATAATTTCCCGGTCAGGACGACACCGCGTAAGCACCGTCTCGTCGTATCAGGAGGCGAGCATCAGTGACTGAGCGCTGATGGGTGCGAGGAGGAGGCTGCGGTTTCAGTGCGCCGACATATGTACCGGTGTGTATAAAATGTGGTCTCGCAATAATAACCGCGCGATTCTGGTATAAATACTGGCGGTCGGGTCACCACGTTCCTCAAATCAGCATACATCCCCGATTAATGCGTCACCTATTGGTATGTACAGTGAGAGGAAGGGTCTCGTAGATTGCGCGACGCTGAAACGAGATGTTTGATCAGGTCTGCGTGCATGTCAGCACTGAAAAAGACACTCTGGATATTGAGGGGCCTCCCCCTCTGTATTGGGCTGCACCAGCTCCTCCTTTTTTGTTTTGCATCTGCCCATCATGGCATGCCCCATGCTATGTGGTCGACCAGTCAATCTAAGTAGGCGCATGACATCGTGCTGAGGACGAATTGGGGGGGGGGGGGGGGGGGGGGGGGGCTCACGTCGATGTTGAGGGGCAGCAGCACCGGCGGCGTCTTGAAGTTCTGCTGCTCCTCCAGCGCCGCCACCGCGTCCGCGTCCCCCAGCCGCACGAGGGCCCACCACTGGCCCACGGCCACCCAGTTGTTCGCGCCGGCGTGGGGCTGCTTGCTGGTTGGCGGCAGGGCGTGCGGCGGCGCTTTCTCTGAGACATGAAGGGACACACCAGCAGCGCGCAGCAGGCGCAGCGCAGCACACCCAGTAAATCACGACGGAAAAGCAAAACAAAGCTCCCAACAATTTATCACAATGTATCCGTCTGCGTGTTCATTGCAATTGTATTCCTGAGTTCATTTTCAAAACCCCGCTAGCCTTTTGTTGTTTTTCATTCATTGCGAAAACATCGCGATAGCAAGCAATTGCGATAATTGCGACAAGCGAAAGGTAATTCGCGCGTGATACCGTAACAACAAAAACAGTCCACGGCAGACTTTTTTTTGACGCCCTGTTTTTGAAGAAGAAAAACTGTCGAAACGAAGAAATACGTCAGAATACAGCAGGTATAGAACACAAACCTTCCGACGCGAAGGCGCAAAATAATTTATTATTTGTTGGACACGCGGTCTGTATGTAATTGTACGGCAGTGTCGTTGTTATACCCCACATTTGTAACACTGTGATAACATTTGGATAGCTGTATTTAATATAATCATGATGCTAATCCGCGTTCCGTGAGGGCAAGTACACTCAATTAGTGTACCATATAAAGTACACTATTTGAATACAGTGGTCCATGCCGGAGTGCAGGGCAGGAGGAGATGTGGGGGGGGGGGGGGGGGGGGCACCGTCCGCCACGAGCACTGCGCCCTCCAGATTCGTAGCGGCATCATCCGCGCTGGGGACCCCCCCCAAAGCGTCGCTGTCCTGCGGGGGAGCGGGCGCCAGCGCGTTGGCCAGCGCCAGGTCGAAGGCGTCGTTGCGCCACGCGTTCTCCTCGCCGCCTGCGCTCGCGCACATCCACGACGCGCCGCTGCTGTGCGCTGCGGAGAGGTGGAGGGGGGGGGGGGGGGGGGGTCAGCGTGCGCATCCCTTTTGGGGCAGCGGACTACCAATAAGGAGTGAATGAGAAAAAGTGGATGCAGAAAGACGTATCGTAGGGGTAAGAGATGTACCACAAGGTGTAGAATACACACAGGATATGGGAGGCGACGAACCTATTATGAGAACCCCTATCATAATTGAGCCTCAAGACGGTCTTGCAACCTATAAGAACATTCGCGATTGTTCCGCTATAGTTTCGTGGACATTTGGACTCTGACAGGCAGGGCGGGTACTTAGTCGGGGTGCTCTTAGGCCCGCGCCGGCACCCGTACACCACTCACCGCAGCTGCGGGTGTGTAGTACCCTGCTACATACACCAATGCCACGCGGCATTGCATTGCCACTCTAGGCCCGGGGGTGTCGCCCAGGCAGGTTACCCGGGATGGTGCTCAGAAAGGAACTGGTTGTCTTGCAATATCATCAATTGGTCAAGCATCTACCAGGGCTCGCGCTCCAATTTTGATACAACACACCTCCGGGCGGGGATTGACACATACTGGACAGCCAGTACACCGTGCCTGCCAATCTTAATATACTGTACAATTAAATCCGGGGGGCCGAAGTATCATTAAATGTTTTGCACATGTGTCGGAATATTCGTGATGTATTCATGATGTGTTCTGACTTACTTTGCACATTTTAATAGTTCTTCCCTCTTCGCGCCGGGGGGGGGGGGGGGGGGGGGGGTCAAAAACATTATTTATCCGCGAACCGTTTGCGTTTGTGTGGAGCATGGAAATATCCATAGACTCATAGCGCTTCATCTATCGCAACGCTGAACTGCCTTCTAACTTCGCTGTGAGGGTAGTTCGGCGGTGCTTGGTAGGCGCGCCTTGCCACTGCCGCTTGACAAGGCGGGGGGGGGGGGGGGGGGGGGGGGGCGGGAGCGAATGAGCGGGGCCGGGGCTTCCAGGGTGATGGGCGGCTCACGCTGCACAGGCGTGCCGTCGGGCGCGCCCTGCTCCCGCTGGGACGGCAGGTGGTGTGGCGGCAGGCAGCATGGCCGGCCGGTGACGCTGAGCGCGCCGCACATCTGGCGGCCAGCGAGCCAGAGCGCATCCACCTCCGCTCCCAGCCGCTGGCGGTGCCACGCCACCAGCGGCCCCTCGGCCGCCTCGTCATACTCTGCCAGCGCGGCGGCCTTGCGCTGCTGGTGGAGGGACGCTGCATACAATGGCGGCAGCGCCTGCCGAGAGGGGCGCGAAGCAGGGGGGGGGGGGGGGGAGGGGGGCGTGGCGGATTAGTGTGGAGATGCCGAGCTGGCCGTCACGATTGCAGGCCCGTCCCGCTACCAACACACGTGCAGGGGCGCCGGGCGCCCTGAGCTAGCTAGAGCTACGAGCATGCACCCATTGCGGGGTCTTTCCTATTAAGTGGCACGTTGAGGAGTCACAGGACTCGGGTATGGGGTTTGGGACTAGCTTAACAGCCCCAGAACCATGAACTCTAAAACCACACCTGGGGCTGCCTGGCAGGTGAACGCTGTTTGCTAGGTGATGGCTGGTTGAGGCGCAGGGATAATGTGCTGTTGACCTGGAACGCCTTAAATCCTTACTACCCGCACACCTCTAGGCGCTATCCGTGTAACCATCCCCATCACTTGCACATTGAATACACGCATGTTTCATGCCGCTGTGGACGCAGCATGGACGGCATGTTGAAAGTTCCATTCAATGTACCGCCTGATGTTTGCCATTACTACCAGCCCGGACGCTATGAAACGGCAACGGCGCAGGGGAAACCCACTCAGAGCAGGGAGAAAGTACGCCCTCCCCCCCCCCCCCCCCCCCCCCCCCCGCCCTAAGCAACCAAAACCAGGAGGCATCCAATCCTATGAGGCACGCACCTCGGTGTAGGCAGCCATGCCAAGGTCAGCGGCCTCGCGGCAGGTGGCCTCCGACTGCGTTAGCTCTGGCGCCGCGCAGCCGCCCAGCCACACCGCGGCCTCCCGGCAGCGCTCCGCCACCGGCCGCCCCGCAATTTCACCCCTCGCCGCCGCACCGACGCCGGCTGCACGGGCGCCGCTGCTGCGCGCCGGCCGGCCCGCCTCCAGCGGGTCCACCCCCACCGCCGCCTCCGCCAGCGCCGCCGCCCACTCCGCCGCAGCGCCCGCCCACTGCGACACGCTGGCGGGGGCGGGCATGGAAGCCCCGTTGCGCCGCAGGGAGCCGGACACGGCGGCACGCAGCGCCGCATACGCCGCTTCGCCTGGCGGCGCAGCGGACCCGGCGGCCAGGAGGGCGAGCTCGGCTGCGGTGGCCGGCACCGGCGCGTTGGCCAGCAGGGCCATGGCGCGCGCCAGCGCCGCCTGGACGCCGTCCACGCCGGTGGCGGGGGCGGCAGCGCGTCCAGGCTGTGCACCGCCGGCGCCGGCAGCGTGAACAGGCAGCTGGGCTCTGGCGGCAGCAGGCGCGCCTTGCGCACCAGCACCTTGAACTGCGCGCACGCAGCCAGCGCAGTTGGCAGTGTCAGCCGAATCGCCGGCATTTTCTATACCAACAGGGATGGAACGAGTGGACAATGGGGCAGCGGGGTGGGGTGGGTGGAGGGGGCACAAGTTGAGCGCATTGACTGGCGATAACAACTCGCTGCAAACGCCAAAGATTTGGTCCTCAGCACGTTTGTAGCGCGGGCCTCAACAGATGGTGGTAGCAAGAAATGTGAGAATGGTGAGGACAGTCGTGAGGATACCGTGAATGGGGGGCACCCCCTGCCTGTGATGAATACAGGCATCGGGACCTATCAGGAAGGGGGGGTCTGCGCTTTGTTTGGTACTAGATATACTGGCGGATAGCGTGCAGGTTAGACTACAGTGCACGACTATTCATGTATGCATGCTGGCTACGCGATGTTCGGCTGCTGCTCGTAGTCATGTAGAGGCAGCGCCCGCAGCAATTCGGGACGAGTGCGGGAATCGATGGATCGCAACAGCATTACGGACGCAGCATCAGCGTGCGCGATGGCATTCTAGGACTGATTTGGGAGTAGCGTACACGTGCTACACGGACGTGGCTGCCCATCTCCGCGCGAGCTGGCGTCGATATTATTGCGGCCACACGCTGTTTCTGCATCACGTGACAGGTGTCGGTTTTGTTTGATGAAGCTGATATACAGAGCCCTTGATATGTACTTGTGCGAGCGGGTCAGCGTTGGGACTACGAACACCCAATGCCGGGCTTATACCGAGGGGAGTTTCCGGTGCGCGGGCACCCGTAGTCATAAAACGCAGAAAGCAGCCGGCGTCCGCACAGATACGCGGCGGGCCCGTCCTCACCTGGTCGTCCGCCGACTTGCAGCTGGCTGGCTCTTGGCCCGGCGCCGCCACAATCAGCTGCGGCGCCACCGTGCCCGCCGCCCACGCGGCGGGCGCAGTGTCGGTGGCCGGCGGCGTCTCAGCCTTCGGGCCCCGGCCACGCCCGCCGCCTCTGCCGCCGCGCCCGCGTCCGCGACCTCCGCCGGACGACGCCCTGGAGGCCGCCGGCAGCACCAGCTGCTTGGCTGCCTACGTCAGGGAGAGATTGGGACACCGTGAAACCCGTCGGCTGGCTGATAAAGATGCACATACCGTACAACTACATGCGGCTCGCGGGGCCAAAAAATAAAGCAATTTATTTGCGCCTTCGCGTCGGGGCCCTCCTGATGTACTTGTGCAATATTCTGATTTAAATATCCGTTTTTGTAATTGTCATCTTATTAGCGGGGAGGGGGGGGGGGGGGGGGGGGGCAAACACGTTATCCATGACTGTTTGTGCTTGTACGGTACGCACCTTGAGAGACGAGCCTCTCGTGGAGAACGTGCGACACAGGTATGAATGCCCCTTAGTGCGGTATCTCTCTGCTGCGAACATACCAACACACCCATCTGACCACACACACAGCCATGCATGTGTGTAAGTGTGCATGTCTGGACACATGTGTATGTACAGCTATATACATACCACAACATTTATTCGGGTCCGCGGGTCGGAAAATAATGAATGGCTTTGCAGCAGCAACACTCGAAGGATCCATGTGGTATTCGTTGTGTATTCCAGATTGATATATCTTTTGTCTTCAGGGGAGGGGGGTTCAAAACGACAATACACCGCGTACCCAAAGCGTGGGCACCATTCTCTCCCTCTCCCTCTCCCTCTCTCTCTCTCTCTCTCTCTCTCTCTCTCTGTGCTCTACGCATGTATGTATGTATGTATGTATGTATGTAGGCACAACCTAGGAAATGGATGCTGGGACGATAGTGAAAAGATCGTTCACAAGAAGCCGCACGACCCGTTGGACGTCACATGTAGATTGAACTAGGCGGAGGGCTATGGCGAATGTTGTTATATATAGCTTGCACAAGACCCCCAATTTGGGGCTTCCGTTACAGGTTCCCACAGGCGTGTCAGCCTTCATAAGTACATGCACACACTTACGTAGAGATATGACACCCAGAGAAACAGGACCAGCGGCCCTTAGTCAGCTTCAGTTGGCACAGCGGTTACCGTGTCAGGATGGCTACTCACAGTTGGGGGGGGGGGGGGGGGGGGAGGAGGCGGGGGGGGATAAACCTGCAGGTGCTGGAGCTGCTCTAGTAGCCTCGGCCCCGGCAGCGAGTCCTCAGCCAGCCACAGCACCGCGCTGCAGGTCAGGAAGGCAACGAGCTGGGCCAGCAGTGTGTGGAACTCGGCGGCGGCTGCGGCGGCATGCGGCTCACTGCCATCATCTGCAGGGGCCGGGGGTGCCACCAGCACGTACTGCGTCCTACACAGCAGCCGCGGGTGTCAACGTGATGTTGATAGCAAATCCAGCCAATCTTGCCTAATGTGAGCTGGGAGCTATCGGTCTGTTAGTGGGTGAGACATCCTGGTGTTCTTGAAGAGAGGAGGAGGATGCTCCGGGGGTGGGTGTGTGTGTGTGGGGGGGGGGGGGGGGGGGGGAGCACCGAGTCCACTCGTCAAAGTAGAGGTTCAGCGGCAAGGGCGGCCGGCAAGCATCCTGGGACTACACCGGACACAGCGGCTGTGAGGGTCCCATCCCATCCTGCAAAGACGCGCGCACACACACACACACACGCGCGCGCGCACACGAAGAGACATGACAGCGTTGCACGCAGTGGAAGGGAAAGCATCACAGTGGGCCGCACCGCGGACTGCCGCTGCTCCGGCTGCGGCAGCGCCTCCAGGTGCTGCGGCTGCACCGCCCTGCCCGTCAGCTTGGCCAGAAAGGTGCACAGCGACGACAGCCGCTCGCCTGCGGACCACCAAGGGGGGAGAGGCACCGCCATGCTCTGTCACGGCCGTCCTGGGGCGGGATGCACTGCTCAATACACCCCAGCACTCCCACGACAAAGGCACAGCTCCCTGGCAGCCAGCCCCTCGACACCTCAAAGGAGGGGGGAGGGGGGGGATTAGGCTGGCCAGGCAGCGCCCCACCTATCACAGCCACAACCGCGATTCCGGGCTCCGCCCTGGACCTCGGCATCTCTGACGAGGGCCCCATGAGCACCAGCTGTGTGCGGTGCAGCCGCAGGGGCTGGCGTTGGCAAAGAACGCGAGCCGCCGTGCCCACAGGCACATCAGCGTCGGTGCACTGCGTCGCCTGGCGCACGTCCGGGGCACATCTCAGAGGGAACCGTGCACCTCCTGATACCCGCAGCGATACACGCCGTGCTGTGGATTCAGTGAAAGTGTGAGTTGGGCAGCAACACTACCGGTTTTAAAGTGCGTCTCACTCGCCATCCCCGCTAGTCGTCACCGGTTTGGGACTGCTCGCTGACCCCACCGCGCGCGGCTGGCGGCTCGCCGCATGCCCGTATGGAAATATCCGGGCGAGGCAAACCGTATCCCCTCACTAGGGATACCACCGCCCGAGATTTCAGGAATACTTTCGATTTAAACTACTCAATGGGATTGGTTCTGACGATTTCCTTCCGCGGATTCAAACGATTCGAAAGAATGAATGTTGTGAATGCCGATTCTAGCTGATTATTCGACGAACAAATGAATGCCGCGCCGCGATGGGAATAACATACGGTCATACGGGTCCGCCGCCACCGTGAAACTAATTTAGAAAAATACGGCCACGGAAATATGACAAATAAAGATATGTCTATACACTACCGGTACAATGAACAGCAGTAACTGGCGCATGGAAGGCGACGGCACCCGTATCAAATGGCGACCTGACTTGTGAGAGTGTGCTACATGTGATGTAT
Source organism: Tetraselmis striata (assembly GCA_006384855.1). Lineage (NCBI taxonomy): Eukaryota > Viridiplantae > Chlorophyta > Chlorodendrophyceae > Chlorodendrales > Chlorodendraceae > Tetraselmis > Tetraselmis striata. The sequence goes on from VCJN01001882.1 coordinate 35,247, forward strand.
GCACGCGTGTGGGGGGGGGGGGGATATGTGCACATGGTGTGTACAGCGCTGCATTGGGGGGAGGGGGGGGGATCAATATTCGCATGTCATATGGCGTTGTCATAGGATGACCAGCAGCCGCCACAGCGCTGTACACACCATGTGATGCACATATATAGCGCTGGCACAAAGTAGACTGCCATCACGTCTTCACCCGGAGGGGCGTAGAGAGTTGTTGTTACATCATCACATGAAGCAGTGGAAATGTCATGTACTCCTGCAAAGCTCTACTTCTTGCCCTTGCCCTTGACCGGCTTCTTCTTGCTCAGCTTCTCCATCTCGATCTTGGCGGCCTTGCGCGCCTCCGCTGCCTCCTCGGGCGACAGCTTCTTGCTGTTCAGCGAGGACATGTCGGAGAGAGAGCCCAGGCCCTCGTACCTGCAGATCAGGAAAACACCCAAGGCACCAATTAGTCACAGTCGCACAAGGAATGTTCCCCAGAGGGGCTTGCCATCACGTGTTTCTGCTGGGAGGGTGCGCCTGTATTGTTTGGTGTTCTTACCGGCGCGAGAAGCGGTTGACGCGGCCCTCGTCGACCACCATGACGTTCGTGTTGCCCTGGAAGAAAGGGTGGTTGCCGCTCCAGATGTCCACAACGTACTCAGACTTCACGCCGCCGAGCTGCAGCACCTCCTCGCCGTTGCAGATGACCTGCCGCGCACGGCGTGACGTATCCACCGTCAGACTCTCATGTGTGATCCTTCCCACCACATGCACCCACCACACTGGTTATTAACTGATGCGCACACCATATTAGTTACGCCATAGTGTACATCAGCTGGGCAGCTTTCGCTTTGACTCGTATGCGGACAGATATTGCTGTATTGTATGCCAGGCGGCTGGCTGTCTATGCGGAGCTCACCCGGGCCTCGCTGTGCCACTCAGGGTGGATGTCTTTCTTGCGCATGGTCACGACGGCGCTCCCCTTGTTGAACTGGCGGCAGGAGGAGGAATGCATGTTCAGCAGCCAGCTGGTGCCACAGCTTTCGAGATGCCACAGGCGCGCATGATGTCGCGGATTGAGTTGCTGAGGTTGGTAGCCCGGGGAGGGGGGGGGGGGGGGGGGGGGGGGGGGGGGGGTCCCTACCTGCAGCCCCTGCTGGTTTCCAGCAATGCCAGCGCTCCTACGGGCAGAGTACACAGGGCGGGCAGCCGCCATGCTGCTAGCCAGGGACGCCATAGTGTTGATCACAAGCTGACTGTTTCCTGCGCGCAAGGCAGCAGTGCAAGCGCCTGTTTAGCGGGGTCACGCGCCACACCATCGCCTCTGCCGTACTCCCTTCCCCACACGCCTTCACCTGCCTGCTCGCCCTGCACCCCGAGCTTGTCGGCGCGACCTCGCCCCCGCGACATTTTCAAAATCTATCTCGTGCATCGAGTCTGTGAAATTCTGAACCAGTGCGCGGCGCGGTCCGGGACTGTCACGGCGGGGTAATGCTGGCGGCGGGTGCACCCAGCATGGGCCAATCCGGGAAACAGCAAACATAAATAAACGGGGGCCAGCCGCCACCCTGCAGAGGGCCGCCTCCGGGCTGCGGCTGTCGGGCTAACTGGGCCAGGCTAATGTTCCGTCCGGGAGCCCGATTCAGGGTCGTACCTGGTTGTCTGCGGTGCGGTACAGTTCGGCCTTCTTGCAATGCAAGGGCGGAGGCGTAGGTGACCAGGGGAGTAGGTGGCCGGGCTCGACGCGGCAGGGGCGGGCAGCAGGCGGGCGGGCGGCGGCGAGCGCAGCGCGCGAGGCGCGCTGCTGCTGACGGCGTGGCACGCCGACAGCGCGCGGCTCGGGCGAATTATTTCGCGTTTATGCCGTAATATATCCGCATTCATGTCGATCGAATCTAGGACACCTTATCCAGACCAAAGCGAAGATACGATGTACCAATTGCGCGAGTAATCGCGCGCGGACCTACGCGTTTGTACGGGTACTGGTACAATACTCGAGTTTCGGTCATGAGAGCGTGCTTGCAGCTCGGAACATACAGGGTACCGCGCTCCGCCCTCTGCAGAATAGCAACAACTACAGGTATTTGCTGGCTGGCAAGTTGCCAACTGGTCGCTCACCCAGCGCAGCGCCTTACCCGAAATCTCTTGAGGTTGGCGGGGTCTGCTTGATGGAAACCACACTTGCGGATATGTGACAGGCGGTGCCATTGCCGGAGGGTCGTCATTTTAAATACAGTATTGACGGTCATCTTTTCCTGGACCGTCACACAGAAACTCCAAGGGTTTCACGACTGTTGCCAGTCCTGTCCTGGGGCGAAAAAATTCACATTTTCCTGTAATAATCGAAATAAATAGGGTCAACAGTAGTAGTATGGTGCTGCTTTCATGAGGAAATCTGTGATCGCCGGCTTGCAATACGTGGGCACGCAACATAAACTGGGTATACTGACAAATGTGTTGTACTAATAAGAATGGAAGAAATGGCCATGCGTATATGGATGCACCATCTCAATCAATAATCTCTCAGTCTATAAATCACAGCTTGCTGATGGGGAGCATACCTGCCACCATAACAGGTACTTCTATGTGACTCCTGGGAGCAGGAGTTTCCACGATAAACAAGTACTGCGAAACCCATGCGGGCAGCAATAGCTGCTTCATTCCGAAGCAATATCTTCCTTTGTTCACCAGTATGTCCTGGCTAATGTATACCTCTTGCACTACTTCAATATCTCAGGCGCGCTCAGACAGACTCTCGGCTCACCACTTGCCTTGCCTGGTTTGATATATTGATCAAACCAATTTGTACATTCCTGACTCCTCACGTGCTGAAAACGTATGCACATGCTGGCAACATGAACAATGCATTGCGGGTACTGGTACTATTACAGGAGTGCCACCACAGATGTGGCAATGTACAAAGGCATAATGATACACGATGCTTCATAGGTATGCGTAGATCATACAAACAGGCATGGCTTGCAATGCCATGTGGCTTGATGGGGTTGAGGGCCTAAGAGCCTCAGATGTCATCATCGGTGTCGTCCAGAAACATGCGGTAGCAATCGACACTGTTGGTGCGCGTCTCCATAATCTTCTCCCGCTCCAGGATGAACTTGCCCTCTTTGTACTTCTGACTTTTCTCATGAGCGGCGTCCTGATAGCAGAGGTTTGGCGGAAGTCAGCGCTGAGCTGGAGCAATGCACATGCACTGCAAGTGTTCACTTACAAACAAGGCAGGGGCTGGCAACAGGGAGGGGCATACATATTTCCATCCAAGCACTTGCATGCAGCTGGTGCAGTGGATGTCGCTGACGGTGTGCAATCCCGTTGTCATCAGCCTCTCCTCCTTGGGGCCCGGGAACACGTTGACAACCACGTTGAAGAGATAGGCCTTGCCGTTGCGTGAGTGGAATTGCTGCAGAAAAGAAAACAAGCGAAGCGCAGCAGGTCAGTCATCAGCACGCAAAGGCCAGGAATGGGATGTATCTGGGTGCCACAGGAACGGGCAGCCGCAGGGTCGACACGGCGTGTTACAGCGCCCACCTTTGACATCAGCTCGGAGACCATCGCCAGGTGCGTGTGGCACGACTTGCAGGAGTAGCAATGCCCGTCGAGCTCCTGGAGAAACAGTCGGCCCATGATGGAGAAGAAATACCGATTGAATCGACTTCAAGCAGGTCGACCTCGGGACGTGAGGTAGGAGTGACTGGGTGAACCGGGCAGGGCTTAATGTAACGGACGGACGGCGGTGCCAGGTGTGCGGAGCCCGCTCGAGCTCCGCGCTTTCCTGGCGTTCTTTGGCGTTGGCCTTCGTGAGAAACGTCGGCGGACAGCAGGAAGCTCCTGTGCAAGGCCAGAGGGTTAAGTCTCGGCATATGCGGCGAAGGGAGGAGCACGTGCCAGCTATTGGAATACTGCTGGAATATATTGGACACGGCCGGCCGGGCATGCGTCGGTCCGCGCCAGCCCCAGGCGACAGCCCCAATGCTGGCGACTTCCCACCCTAAACAGCACCGCTGGGCGAGCTCCTGCAGGGCATACCTGACCCTGACACAGGGATACCGGGCTAGGCGACGGATTCTCCAGCAACGGACTGGCGGTGGGGACACTGACAGGTGCTGCGCCGGGTCAGATATCGGGCAGGCTACGTCAGCTTGCTGCGGATAGATATGGGATTGAGCGCGGTCGATACGGCGAGCGGGCGCGGTCATGTTGAAGAACAGCACTGCGAATGCATCAGTAGTCGAATACCATGGCAGGCTGTGAACCGGGCGGATACCTGGTACCTGACTCGCTGTCCCTCGCGACACGCAGCGACTGTTCGCGGTGGAGGTTCCGCCGTGGAAGGCACTATGCTCAATTGCTCTACCTGCTGTGCATTCCCTACTTAGTTCCTATAGCGCGTGGGAACTACCTGTACTGGCGGCGATGGTGGTCGCTAAATAGGTCCGCTGTATTCTGCGCGCGACGATAGATTCAGCATAGCGCGACGATAGGGATGATTGAGAGGGATTGACAACCCAGGCTGTGGAGCTAGCGACTACCGTGTCGGGATTATATGAGGACGATTAACGGGATTCATGGCGATCATTAGTACCGTACCTACTCATACCACAGCGACAGAATCCTGAACAGGGCAGGTAGTTCCGTTTGTTGTCCAGCGCAGTAGTGTCAAAGCATCCGCGGCTGCTCGTGTGCTGGTACTTTACTCCTCTAGCGGTAGCAGCGGCAGGCCGCAAGCCCCGCTGGCAGTACTCGTACTGGCACTGCTGTAGCGCGAGTCCCTTTCGGGCTCTCATATCGCATAGTCATCGTTCGCGGTCATTTATTTATCGCATGCTGATAGGGGAGCGATTAAGTTCGGGCCGATCGTAAACGCGCAACGATTTACGTACTTTGGACCTTTATTTCCGATGTACGGACGCAAATAAGCGGAAGTTGTATTCATTATTATCGCAGATGCAAACCGCCGCGCTTCTCGCGATGATACCACGATTGAGCAGCACGATACGCGAGTACTGGTGCCGGGGACCACCAAGGATAGCTACTCGTACTGCATGGGCAGGCGCGCCTCCGATCAGGAGCGCGCGCGGCTCAATTCGCCGCTCCGCTGCCAGCGAGGTGCCGCAAACTTTCCACCACTCGGAAAAGATGAGGGGCAAAGGCACCGTGGGTTCGCTCACCTAGTGGTTGAAGATGAATATGGTCAAACTATATTGTCGGGGCCCGAAGGCGGAAGCCTATCGTCGCTTGATGCAAGCGCTGACGTCGTATGTCGGACACGGACCTGTCGTGTCGACGTTCCCCCGCCGATCGCCATACCTGTACATATATGCTGCTCTGCGCTGGAGCTACCGGTGCTCGTACGAGACGATGACGCGACAGCCTGCTACTACGACTTGATGATGTTATTTTTCGCGGTCTACCGGTACACGTATACCACATTGGGGGGTACCGGGGCGGGGTGTTGTTTTTTTCACTGGGCCCCTGGGACCAGTGAAACCCTTGCAGCGTCTCTACCAGGGTTGTCCGGAACTGCGATTCGTGGAGTTCCGTTCCGGCGGAACGGAACACCGGAATTCCGTTCCGGGGGCCGGAACTGGGGCCGGAATTCCGTTCCGGCCGCCGGAATTCCGCCGGAACTGTGCCGGAACTAACGGAGCGGAATTGTGTTCCGCGGAGGAACATGCCGGAACTCAGCCAGTGCAGTGCATACAGACTCATGCAAGGCTCACAATGACCAAGTTCAGCTTGTAAACACATATAACAGGTGCTGCTGTCTTCTTCCCTAACCCTCCCGGCCTACCATCTATGTGTACGTCTCCATCATGCAACAATCACAACATGCAACAAGCATATATATGCACTCCGCAAACCAATTGGCAGTGCAATGGAGATAGACTCGTGCAAGGCTCACAATAATGGCAAAGTTTGGTTTGTAAAGACATATTATAGGTTTTGCTGTATACGCCCCTGACCCTCCCGGCCTCACGGCCTACCATCTATGTGTACGTCTGCATCACGAGCATATCACAAGCACGTCACAGCATGTAGCGCTGGTTGTCCTCGCACACCGTCCGCATGTCGTTCAATTGCTGCTCGGCATCGGCCAGGTCCACGTCCAGAGCTGTTGGTGAGATGTCGCTGTCGGGGAGCTCATCCTCCAGTTCAGCAGCCAGCTTGCGGGCCTCGTGCAGCTCAGACGGGATGTTCACACTGGAAGCCAAGGTGGTTCTGTACGTCTGTGGGCCGTAGGCTTGCATGAGTATGTCTTGCACCTCTGTGGCGGCATCCACATTCTTCTTGATGAAGACCTGTTGGGACATCATCTCGACACCCATGCGGTTACGCAGGTGCTGGGTGACCAGCTATGCCAGAGAGAATATGCGTTCACATTCAATTTGGCTAGCGGGAATGCATAGCAGCAAGCGGGCTAGCTTAGCCACAAGGGGGAAATCCGCGTGGTGCATGCGCCACCAATCCAGCACAGTCTTGCCCTTCTCAAAGCCACCGGCCTTACGCAGCTGGGATGCTTTGGTCAGGTACCGAGACCACTCTGCTTCCACCATATGCTTCCTGTTGTCCTCGGCCATCAATTCCAGTGCCCCCTCATCCGGCTCCTCATCACGCATCAAATCCAAGTCGTCCTCTGCCTCATCCCCAGCAGTTCCACCATCGCCAGCGGCCCGCTCAGCGTCGCCAGCCGCCTGCTTGGCCTCTTCCATGGTGCGGTTCAGGGTGAGCAGTGCCTCAAGCAACACATCATCCTTGTACTGCTTGATGAGCATGATAGCATCGCTCCGGGCTGCTGCCCTGTCCCCATGCTTCGCAGATAGAGCGTCGACAAATACGACGCCGCCCACAAGACGAGGGTCAAGCATGGTGGCCATAACCTCATGCCCGCGGCTCTGGTCGAACACATAGAAGGGCGCAAGCATGTCGTCCACATCCTCCAGGATGCGCGTGATCATTGCGTCGGTCATTTCCTTAATATCATCATTCAACCTACAGCCGATGCAGACAGACATGCAGGGAATACGTCAGACCCATAGGAAAAGCACATACCATGGCACATACCATACCATGGCACATACCTTGATGTTGTTTCGTCAATGTCCTCAGGGGAGATGTCAGGTGGTGGTGCCGCGACAGGTGTGCGTAGGGTGGCGCGCAGTTCCACAGATAGCTTACTCACTGATGCTATGGCATCATGCAGCAACCAGTGGGCATGCTGGCTCTGGGACTGGGTGACCACACTGCACGGGTGCCGGAGAACGCCCTCGACTGCTTCGGCTACCTGCCATTCGGAATGCTCCGGCCGCCGGCGGCGTACGTAGGTGTGCAGTTTCCTGCATCTCGTCGTACATGTAATCCACAACCTTCCGCTTCATCAGCAGGTGGGCCATCATCTTCCACGTTTGCACCATGCACCAGCGGCACCAGTTAATAATCAGCGTCAGCAACATGACATTTTACAAGCACGACAACGGCATGCCAGAAGAGAGGGTCGTACGCTCGTGAACCTTGTCTTCACCGGTGTGACGAACTTGACAATCTTTTCGCCCATCCGGTAGCAAGCCTGGCGGAAGGCCGACCAGCCCTTCGAGGATTTCTTCGTCCATGTTATGCATGATTGTAGCTTCTCTGAGGTTTTTTTGAAATCAAAAACCTGTGCAAGGGCACACGTGCATTAGCGCAATGAATGTATGGCAAGCAACAACATGAAACAAACTCGAACTTCGAAGATATTACTTACCAGTCCGGTCATTCCCTTGGCCAGGAGCACTGCTGCATTGCACGCTCCATTGATTTTGTGGCCAAAGCAAAGAGTGATGTAAGGAGCACGCATCTTAAGCGCCGAGCAGCGACACAGCCCGTCCCTGACCAGCACTCGCGTTGCGGTAGACAGGTTGCCCCCGCCGTCTTTCACCACCGCAACGACTCTGTCGCACAGCGCGTACTCTGTTAGGGCAGGTTCCATGCGGGGGGCGATATCCTCGCCTGCAGAGGAGTCCTTGCACGAGACGATGCCGATGTGGAAATGTCGCCAGCTCCAGTTGCGGTCGATGAAGTGGGCGTCGACTGATAGATTGTCTTCCGACTTGCGGGACATCCACAGGTCGAACGTGATGGCGACGCCTCGTACCCCGACCAACGCCTCCTTGATCATGCGACGCCCCTTCTCGGCCAGGTCTGGCAGCAACTCCTCACAGAGCTTTCGACGGCTTGGCAGCGGCATTGACGCGTCGAGAAACCAAATAAAGGCTTGGAAGTACGGGTTCTCCACAATCGAGAAGGGCAGGCAGCAGAAGACGACGAGTATGGCCAGCATGCGCCAGAACAGACTCACTTTCGGGTCTGAGGTCTTGCGCCTCTTTGTCGACCGGAAGTGAGTGTTGAGGGTGTCATCGGTGTCTTGCTTCATAGTGGTGCCCGACGTAACGGCCGCAGATGCAGTCGAGCCTGCGGCAGGCTTAAGTTGGTTGCTCACCTGGAAAAGCACGCAGCAGGCGGGCAGGCGCAACGTCAGCAGCGGCCGCATCTGGGCGTTCAGGCGACGACACGCGGGCAAGCACACACGAACACAAACTTGCAGCATGCCGCACCTGCTTGAACTCCTCAGAGTGGTACACCCTGAGGTGCTTACGCAGCGAGTTATTACCGTTCTTAGATTGGTAGAAGATGGTGTGCTTAGCGTGGGTGCCGTCTTTCGTGCGCGGTATCTATCGGCGGGGCCCAAAACGAAACCTCGTCATCGTGAGCTTGAGTCTCTTCGTCGGGGGCAGCGGGGAACTAGCTATGCAACCGGCCCTGCTTAGCAGCGTGGCAAAGGAAACACTCGACGTGCAGGTCACCGGCTTTGTAGACGGTCTCGTCGCAGTTGGGCGGCGGGGGATGGCGTGGGACATAGAAGGCCCACTCGGGACCTCGCTTCTGGGAATGCACCCAGTTATTCTTATGGTTACGCACGAGCATCTCGAGGCGACAACGAAAGTGCGGCTCGTCAGCGTTGTCGTCATGTTCATCTGCCTCGGGATCGACAACGATAGGTTGAGGTTCGACGCGATCGGACGACGCACTGGCGGCAGGCGGGCGAGGAGGGCGGCGGCTGCTGTGGCATGTGGGCGGGGTGGTGTGAGTGGCGCCAACGCCGGCGCCATCGCCCGCTCCGACGCGCTCTCCAGCCGGCACGCTGTCCTCCATGCCGGCGTATGCAGGGAAGACATCATCACCGGTAGCAGACATAGTCCCGGCAGGTGTTGGGGGTGGTGTGCGGTGGCGGTGTGGTTCGGTGAGAGGTTTGGGTGGGGGGTTGCAAGCTTGGAGGCGGAGTGCGGCGTTTGGTGAGTGACTGGTGTGTGAGGTTTGCTGCCGATAGCGGCTGTGCCCCCTATTATGTACGGATGACGGACTATGTGGCACCTGGAAAGGCCTTATCTCGATGAGAGGAGTACGTGGCAACTTATGTGGCCAAATTTGGACAAGTTTAGAGGGAGTTCCGGCGAGTTCCGGGGGGTCGGTCTAGTTCCGTCCCGCCGGAACCGTCCAGTGTGGCGTCCAGGGTGGCGGAACCCGCCGCGCCTCCTATTAATGTACCGACTTTTTGACACCGGCAAACAACTTTTCTCGACGAGAGTAGTACGTGGCAACTTCCGTGACTCAATTTGGACACGTTTAGAAGGAGTTCCGGGGGGGGTCCGTTCCGGCGATTTTTGGCCGAGTTCCGCCGGAACGGAATTCCGGCAGTTCCGTTCCGGATCGGCCGGAACTCCGGAACTCAGTTCCGCACAACCCTGGTCTCTACGACGGGTCGACGGCCCAGTTACAGACGGCCAGTTACAGAAAGCCATGGGTAGGCGGCGCTCCGTTATAACCAAGCGACTTTGCCGAAGAATTCTGCGATACTAACTGAAGGCTAGTAATGAGATTTTCAACACTTGGATATAGAGTTTATTTTTACATCGGGGCTTTTAACAGATGCGCACTACAAACAGAACTAAGGGCAACTGAAGGGTTGCCAGCAAAAGAGAGACATAAGCCTGAAACCAAGGTCAATCAGGAGGCCAGGGAGCCTCCTTGGATATAGAGTTACATGAGCTATGGGATATAGAGTTACATTAGCTGCAAAAGGCGATCAGGAAACCACCCGATCAGGAAACACTATCGTTGGATCACCGTCTAAAGCACTGCCATCAAAATACCGGGGTGCGCGGGGACTTTGGAAGTTCGTGTACAATTTAATTTAAGGAATTACAGAGCAGAAACCCTAAAACCCGCCGCATTCCGGATGACCGCTTTGAGCCGTTGCGCGGGGTGGTCGAGAAACCGTCTTGCGCCCGTGCCTATATGTGCCCATGCACGGCACGCGCTACACTACCGGAGCGTTCATAACGCGCGCCGAGGGGGCGCGGGCGTAGGCAAGCACGTGTCGGACGAGAGAAACGCGAAGCGACATGCCGCGGCTATTCCCGAAGACCGCTTGGGGCCGTTGCACTATGTGGATCTGTGAACCGTAGCGAGCCGCACAATTATATATATGCCCCAAGCATCACGGCGCGTGAGATACCGGAGCCGTACCACCGCGCCCCATTGATGAGGGGCGTATATCGGGTAGCATATATGGGACAAGCCAAACACGCCGCAGCAACATGCCGCACCTCATCCGGATGAGTACTTTTAGGCGTTCCGCACATGTGCAGCACGCACGCATTTGCATGCTGATGAGATGATGAAATTGAACCTGCACAATCTGCTCTGCCGAGTCAGAGCCCAGCCAAGAGGGGGCTAGGGTAGCAGCACTGCCCGCGACTCAGAGCTCTGGATGGAGCGTACAATGCGCCCCCCCCTTTTGCCCTCATACGCACGGTGTCTAGGCTTCTGTCATATGAATGCATGCCCTATGTCATATGCAGATGTGGGACGACGTGAAGTGCGTGGCTAGAGGAAGTGGCACCACTGACACGGAGCGGGCATTCTGGCGGTAGTTCTTACCGTGCCGTGCCATGCCCTACTTGCCATAATGACCGCGGCGGCAACACGAGCGAGGAGTTGCTAAGAAGTCCCGCAGTAGGTCGAGCGATAAGCCGAGTCGGCGCTCCGCGCGCCACTACTCGTTGGTACATGTACCGGCATATGCCGTATTGGTATTTAGCATAATCAAATTTCGAATTATATGTCGAGGTTGTTTGAAGGGTTACCAAGCAAAACAAGATATGGCCATGTAATATGATGTTCTTGCCATCTCTTGGCAGTTATTTATGATCTAAAGTCGTTTGTTGGGTTTCCTTCTTTCCTAACCGCTTTTCCGGCTACCGTTGTTGCTAAGAGGTACATGTTACTAGTTCTCCGTTCGTTGCGCCCTTTTGGGTGCAGCACGAGTAGAAATAAAAGCAGCCGTAACAGCTGAGCTTGCCATCTTTCAGTTTCGCTGCGTTACACGCAACGCTCAACTGTCTCGTAACTTGTTGCGAGCAAGGTCACATGGATGCTGTTTCAAGACCACACATCGAGTTCTAGCTTGCATATATGCCTTGACTACCTACACTGACCCAGACCTACCTTGCCTCAGTGGCGGCCAGACTTTGTAGGACAATGCCGATATATGCATTGGATATATTGTCACGGATATGACATGAAACTATAGGAATTCCTTAGTTGGACCAACATTCATGGGAACACTCGCCCCCTTTGGCACCTTTGTTATGCGCCTATATATACCGCTTGGTGCCGACAGTCGTAAGCATGATGGTGCGGACTATCGCCTAATGGTGGCATTACATACTACGAGAGGGTGGCCCCGCAGAGGGCGGCCGTTCAAAATACTTAAAAATCAGCGCAAGCGCAATCCTAACATGCTGCTCTTTCAGTTTGAACTCCTGCCTCGCGCCCGGCGACTGCGCCGAATGTCATCACTATTGGGTATATTGCGGAATATTTGCGCGCTGCAACGATATATATAGTTGCACCGCGATAAGGTTGCAACGCGTATCTGTGATTGTAAGCCCTAGATGTGCGAGTGGGAGTAGATTATACGCGCCACGCGAGGGGCGCAAGGAGGGCCAGGATTGGGGGGCATTAGCGCACACCGCGCCGTTAAGTGTCCGGCTCGGGAAGAATGGCGTCACAGAACCTGAAGCTCCATTATTATGAAGGAGCATTGTCATCCAATTGGTCACATCGACGTTTGGCCATATTATTTTACTTACCTTTCCCGGCAGCAGAACGGTGCGAAATGTTAATCATTTGCAAATAATAAAGTTGTTTGGCGCAGCATACAACCAAGGTCTAGAGCTTGCTAGGGTGAGATAGCCAGTTGTTGTCGAGTATATCCGGCGCGCGCAAGCGTGTTCATCGTGCCGATACTTGGTTATGTCGCAGATGCGCCGGAAGTGCTACAATATTTGCGCGTCTCATAGCCACCGCGGTTCTCATATACCGCGTGACCATGCCCAACAACTCGTCCGAGAAGATGTCTAGGCCATGAAGGTCGCCTCCAGGGGCATTCTCAAGTGCTTGGCGAACCTATTTGGCAGGTGCTTTGACTGCTGGGTGGAAGCGCCCAATGACCGGACGGCGGTGGGTAGAGGGACGAAACCGATAGATGCGCGGCGAGCGGAACACGTGTGCCCCCCCCCCCCCCCCCCCCCCCCCAGCCATTGTGAATTCGCGACCGACCGCACAAACTGCATGATGTAGTCGTAAAAGCATCTTGGCAAGCTATATATATAGTAGGAAGCTAGACTCCTTAATTGCGTGGGCAACTTGCTCATGGGCCCTTGTTGCGCGATGCCGCCGCCTGCGCGGCAGTGGAATGTTAGCTTCAAGGCGCGATATCACCCCTAATAACACTTGATGCAGTGTTGATCGTGCGTATGCGCGGAGCAATCGCGGACACTCTTCCAATTACTTGCTGAGTAGACTACGCGCCGCGACGCTACTCATTCCGCCGCCTTTGCACACGGGAGGCCGAAACGAATCGCTGAAAAGTGTTGAAAGGTTTGTAAAACGAGGTGCTCACTAGCATCCCGGACTGTCTCGTAATTATACTGAAATGGCCCGTAATCGCGATTTTCCCACGGAATGGGCGTGTAATTATTGCTTTATCTACCGTGAAATCGTCACTTTTCTGCTATAGGCTCGGTAGTCGCAATGACGTGCCCGGCTTGCCCGCATTCCGTAACCGCCGTCCTATCGTAACCAAATCACTGATTTGGAAACCTGCTTTCGTCGCCCGTACGAGAATAGCATGCAAGAATGCATCCTATCCTCACCAAATAGCGACCGTGTTTGCATATCTCGCGATATCAAATGATGACGCCATCCGTGCGCGTAACGGTAGCCGCTCCTCGTCGCCGCGCCATAGACTGTGGGTTGCGGCTCGGAGCCCCGCCCGTGCGCATTGTGTCCGTACTCACTGACGGTATCGCATTGCGCCGCCTACCTGTGGCACCCGCCTACCACCATGGCGCCGCTGAGTCTGGCGCACACATGGCGGGCGCGTCCGACTGCTCGCCGCCCGCCACGTGTTCCTCATCGTCACCGGTTGGGATGAGAGCGAAGAGTGTGTCCTCTTTTTGTACGCTAGCCATAGTCCCTATGCGAGAAACGTTGACTGACTTTCGGGGCTGGGGCGGTCGCCTCGACGTAGGCGGCCGAACACGCAGTGGCGGATGGGTAATGGGTGGTGGGTGCGCCACGGGTGGGCCGCGGGCCGCAGGTGGGCCACCCGTGGGCGGCGGCGAGTTCGTAGTTACAGACGACAGCGCTGCGAGCGGTGCGATGAACGATGGACGCATGTGCGCCATCCACCCTAGGCTCTTTGATACGGTCGACGTATCGACCAAATAGTAAACGCGAGTGATTTGGTAACTCGCCGAGGTCCGAATTATTGGAGCCTCGTGATTGGACCACCAATCCGAACACTCGCGATGACCAAACAGCGATTTGGTTTCCCAAATCACTATGAGATCTGGACCGTACGATTAACGAGTAATGACGTCATCAAGGATCCTACGGCCACATCATTTTAATGTACGGGTTACCAAATTAGCCAAGATCGCGATTTGGTTGGGATGTAGGACGGTGGTAATGTGCTACCAGTAGCATGTTGTGCCATCCCCATTTTACATTGGACAATCACATCGCTACCCGTGATCAGTTGGGACTCTCGCCACACTGTACTTTAACGCCTAATAAGCTCCGTGACGACGCAACGGCCGGCGGTACCCTAGGTCTAAAATCGGCTGAATTTATGCAAGTCGCGCGGACACTTTACAATGCATCGCAGCAGCGGCGTGAGCGCCAATGACTAGCTCCTACAAACTCCCGGCGCTGCGGGCCGCCGACGCCGAGTGGTGGTGTGCCATGGGGTGTCGCAACTCCAAGCGCAGTATTCCTGAGGGCAAGGAGGGGTGGACGCCTTCCGAGGGGACTGATTGGGTATAGATGACCAAGAAAATGCGCTGCTCCGCGTGTGGCGCCTCTTTCTCGAAGACTCGGTTGTACGACACGCACATATGGACGGATGCGTGCGCCAAGTCGGTCTCCGGACACCGCCGCGCCTGTCGCGGCCGGTGGTGATGGCGCCCTTGTGACAGCTACTGCACCGTACGTCCGTCGTCACGCTTATGATCCGTCCGGACCCGGTCGGACCGAAACGCGGGGCGAGTCGGGGGATGCATCGATGCCGTCGCCGCCGCCATTGCCCCCGCCGCCCGCCTCTCTGCCGCTCTCACGGCGTACCAGCACCGGGATATCACGCGCGAACTAATTATGTACGAGAATGCTTTATACGGGCCGCGCGCAGCGCGTCTAGCACATCATAGGAAACCCCCTCACCCACCCCGAGCTGCACATAGCGCGCTCGCTGCCAGTGCGCGCAGCCAATGCGCATCACGACCCCCGGAGCGCGAACCCTATCCCTTGGATACACATACATAACATGCGCGCGGTGGTCAGTCAGGTGGCGCCCACAGTGGTCAACATCGGCTGCGCACTCGGCCGCATCAGGTACGGATGCCGCCCTTTTTGCCCACTCATCACTCACCGCAGCCCACCCACGCCGAACAAAATCGGAGACATCTCGGCACCGATCCCACCCGACACGGACCCGACATCGCTAGAGGGAGGGGAGGCTGAGGTCGTTACCGTGGCGGATTTTTGAGTCACTCCGATGTTCTCTCGCATTGTCCGTCGATGCTACAGGGGGTGGGAGGCTGAAAATCCGTCGTGCTGACGCAACGCCCCAACGGTATGCATGGCCCGGCGCAAGAACTGCGCTCGGTGCGTTCTGGCCATTTCGGCCAACGAGCCCGCCGCCTCCGAATTCTGCCGGCATTGTGGCAAGTCAGCCGCAGTAGACGGACTGGCAGTGTTAGGCGAGGAGGCGCTGGTCTGGGCGGTGACCGAGGCAATGCACGGCCGCTTTGAACATCCACCACAACATGCGGGGAGGCTTGAAGCCCGCGACATCGACCTTCCGCGGTGTGCCAGCGGACCTCCTGATCTCGTTATGCGAGGCACGACCGGACATGTGGCACACGGTCCGCGTCACAGCCCGCGGTGGGAGCAAGAAGGCCAGATACATTACCACCTTTCGCGAGGGAATCGAGTCGGTCGCCGTCTTCAAGGACGTGCACGGCGGGCCGCTGAAGGTTCGCAACCATAGGCGGCTTGCGAAGAAGGCACGGGCTGATGCACGCACGGAGCAGCATGTTAAGAGGGGAGCGCACGGTGGGGTCAAGAATACCGACAGGGGGACATCGCGCTCACGGTGTACCCTCAGTCCTTAAAAGTGAAGTAAGAGCCATCCCGGGGCGATGGCAGCAAGCTGAAGGTAGTGAAGGGGACTGTGTATCTCCACACCGGAGTGGTGGCAGCGATGGAGGACACCGACCTGCAGCTTCTTAGTGGACCAAGTGATCCAAAGGTATGGCTCTTCCTCCCAACCTTTGATGATCCCAAAGCATACGCAATGCGCAAGCTGCAGCATGCGCTGTGCGAGGCGCATTTCATGCACCACGTGGGACCGATGGACACCAGCGACGCTTTGCGCTCTGTGTTGGGCTGGGACTGTAGCGCACCCATCCCGCCACCCCTTCCCGGACAGATGGGTGGCTCCGTATTCCGGTGGGAGGAGCCACCGGGCGAGAGCGAGGCAGAGGGGAGGCGTTATGGACTGTGCGCTCATGGCGAGCGCACGAGCTGCGTGAGCGCGCTCGGAAGCTGCGCGCTAAGGAGTGGCAACATCGCACGGAGCGAGAGTCAGCAAGTACCTCAGACAATACCAGCGGAGGTAACTATTCAGCGCCAAGCAGCCCACCTCGGCGCAGCTCTGAAAGCTACGATGCGACAGCATTGACAGCTGGGATGCATCAAACTGTTGGCCAGATGGGAAGAAGTACGACATGCAGAGGAAGGCGGAGCATGAAGCAGCGATGCAAGCGGGAGGCGAGGCGGGCAACATCGGTGAGGGGGGGGGCTGAGGGCGGGGGTGAGCCGAGCACCCGCCGCTCACGTTACATGGTTATCTATGGTAAATCCAGTAAGGGCGAGAAGGGGAACGGGAAGGGACACGCTCACTAGGTGTAAATAATGCATGCACATTTTCCTTCGCTTCGCCGCTTTCTCTGCCATCTCTGCCTTTCTGGCATCCGCCTTTGCCTTGGGTAGGGGGGGCTGTGCATGATGGGCTGGTCCGTGCATGTCATGGTGGTGCGCCATCAAGGTGCTGCGCTTCATGACTTGGCCAGCCTTGCAGAGCGTCACCTTGCCGGACTTGAGAAGGCGCCGAGCTGGTGGCTGCTGCCCTTGCGGAAGCCCTCCTTGATCTCCCTTTTGCAGTGCTCCATGCACTGAGCGCTCAGCGTGTCAAGGTTGCCATGCAGTTACATCCATCGGGGGAAGTGGAATGCAACTTCATGCATATACGGAGTGATGTCCTTTGCTTTCGCGATGTCCAAGAAGGCTGCGAAGAACATCTCCGTAGCTCTCCGCAGCTTCTTGGCGGCTGCCAGCCCGTCAGCCGTGAGGCCGCCAGGGTCGGCACTCAATGCTGATGATATATGCCGTCGTACTTCTCCCACACCGCTAGAATCTTGACTCTGCCAACATGTGACGCAGGGATCGCGACGTCAAGCACAAGCTGGCGGCGGCCCTCCAGCATCTTTTGGACCTCATGACCGCTGAGGGCAAGGAGATCTGCCTCAGTAATGGCCTTGCTCTTCCTACTATGCACCTTCTCCTCTCCGCTTGGTAGCCCGATGAGCTCCATCGCATCCATTGACGCATGGGCATTGTCTACTTGTCCTTATTGCACCGCTTGTGCACGGTGTGCCACGCCACATGCGGACATATGTGAATGCGTGCATGCATGGTGTCCCCGATCATGTCCTTTGGCTCGATGCACATGAAGCCAGCCGGCATTTGTGACGCTGCCCGAACGGCGTCAATTGATAGGTCTGCATGTCCTCCTTGTTGTCACCACGCCATGATGGCTCGCAGCATCTTTCGCTCCTTAATGGCGGCCCGAGCTTTCGCTCCAGCCCGATTCTAAGCCTCGCTGCCGATGGTAAACTCTCACTTTACTCGCCAAACGGCTGCCTTGGCAGAGTTGCGTCGAGTTACAGCCTTTGCGCGCTTTTCGCATGCGCAGACTCCGCATGTACGGAGGCCGCACGAATCTACTTTATAGCATCTTTCATAGCCCGGGAGCGCACCTGCTCCGCATCGAGATGGACTTGTAGCGACTCGACGTTCTTGTCCAGCTTGTCAACACGTTTGTTGAGCATGTCACCGTCGCCGTGAAGCGAGACGTTCTCCGCCGTTGTCCGTTGTGTCGCCGCCGCCGCTCGCTCGCTCGCATTTTGCGGATGAGCAACCGTGGCTTCCGCCGCTGTCTGGCGCCGCTCCGCCTCCTCCACTCGCCGACGGCTACCAAATCTACCCCGCTTCCCTGCGCATGCAGCTTTGCCGCCGCTAGCATCGGCGGGCTGTTGTGGGTCTGGCTCGTCGCCGGGCATGGCGGGCTGCGATAGGTATGTTGGCCGTCGCCATGCCGCCGCGTACGCCCACCCACATCGGGTCCACCGACGCACCCACACCGCCGCCTTCCGAGCGCCCCACACGCCACTTCGCCCGCCTGTGCTTGCGCGCATTAACCCGTACATGTCACATACGAGGTCCACAAGGGTTTTGGGTGAGCCCTGAGGTCGTGTGGTAGCCAATCACCGCTGATACATGGTGTGGTGTTTCCAGGACGTACAAAAGCGAGTTTTTCGCGTTTTAGGAACGCCGTGCTCGTCTCCCCGAAAAGAATCAGCGAGCCTACCGAGCGGCGGGGACCAGGGGCGTTCGGTGTCGTCTGATGGTGGCATGGCAGCAAGCATGGCGGCGCAGGAGATGAATGCCGAACTTCACGTGGGCACTATCATAACCAAGACGTTCAGGACGCGGGGGAGCTTTCTCGGCCAGGTAGCACCCCCCCCCCCCCCCCCCTCCCCGTTGCCTCTCCGACGTCCCGTTACACCTGCCATAGGCCCAACCCCGCCATGTGATAGCCACCCGTGTGTATCATCAAACATCCAGGTCGTCAGTTCGAGATGGGATAACGAGGACGCAGACCCGGCGGATAGGGAGCTAGTGATCAAGGTGATTTACGATGACGGCGACTCGGAAAAGCTAACTGAGTCGGAGATACAACCGCTATACCTGACAACAAAGCTGCTAAGCGATTTCACTCGCAGGTTGCCTCAAGGCGCCATTGACGACCTACCGGCGGTGCGCCACTGGCGCACCCACCGACGGTGCCTTCGGGGGGTGCTTGCCTGCGTTGTTGCCCCATATAGTTTAGGTATTGGGAAGAGTATCGCACTGGCAAGGTGCAAACGAGGATATGCTGAATACGATGGTTACATGCGCGTTCGTGTAGATACTTGCACGCATGTGCACCCGACAGGAGCTACGCGAACTTCTCGACGCCGAAGGCATTGTCGCGGGGCTTGTGGAAGGCAACCCCTCTGACGACAGCGACGGTGAAGGAGACGCTGGCGCGAGGTGTGACTTAAGTACCGGGACCAGCAGCGCTCGAGGGAAGTACGACGACGGGAAGAGGTGAGCATGTATCGTGTGGACCCCCCCCCCTTTCCCCTGTGTGGCGCCTACTAGTCCGTTGATGACACCTACTCCTCCACCCCTTCGCAACACACGCCGTCAGTTGTACGACGCCGCTGCCGCCCGATGGAGGCCGTGCTCAATCTATGTGAGTGGAAGCTGAAGCACAACATCAAGACGGCGGCGTTCGAGAGGCTGTCGAAGCTGTTGAAGAAACTAACACATGCTACCGAAGGACGGGTAAGAGCTTACCGAGACGTGGTACCAGGTGGAGCAGTGCATGAACGTCCCGCCGGACATAAAGAAGTAAATCGTTCCCTGTTGCCTGTGCGACGAGCATCGGCACGGCCACTCCCCGGATGGTGACTGCTAGAGTTACGACGACCGCTGCCCTCGTACGACACGCTAGACACCCGAGTCTAGACAGCAATCTAGACAGCGGACACGATAGACACCCGAGTCACTGCGCCACTCGCGCCCCGCCGCGCCTCAACCGCGCAAGTTTTTCTACGACTTCAACGTCTGTGAGGTGATGCGCCCCCCGCCCCCCCCCCCCCCCCCCCCTCCGTTTTCCCCCACTCATCGGCAGCATTGTCAGCGCAAAGCTTAATTGAGTTAGTGTTGCTGTTGCACGAAATACGCCGCATGTGGTGAAGCATTTCTTTTGGGATGAGGAATAATGGGCTCTGCGCAGAGGCACATGCGGAGATCAATCTATCAATGGGTTTTGGAACTACTCTGAAGCCTGCAAGGCCATATATATGCTGCCACCAACGGGCAGTTTTCTCACAAAGACAACGGGGAAGTGTATGATTTATGTGGAGATGGGGTGGACTACAGCAAAGCGTATTCTTGCTGAATATGTGGCCATAGGTTCGTACCCCAATGTTGTGATATGCTGCGAGATATATGAGCTTAATTATAGTTGGGTGGTTTTGACCTGCTATATACTGCGGTGTGGCTTGTTACTGCAGGTGTCAAGACATGTCATCATCAAATTGCGGGGAGAAGCGCAACATGAAGGTGTTGATCATCATCCCAAGGCCCTTTGCACCAAAGCACATTGACATATATGTGGACGAGACACTCACGGCAATTGCCAGACATAGCGCGGAGGGCGCACTGATAGTTCAGGATGTGTATGAGGTGACTGGCAACGATGGCAACAAGTCCAAAGCGCGCCGTGACTTGCAGCATCAACTGTGCACCCACTGTCAATCTGAAATGGGCATGCTGGCATGCGACTGGCTGGCTGCTACCGGCATACAACACTGAAATGCACGATGTGGGATGATGGACTACTATATACATTGGTGCCTTCTTTGCCAACATGCATGGACGCTTCAAGGCTATGAAGCGTGGCGGAATTACATAATGGCACGTCAGCTCATACTGTGCGCTACATAGTACAGAAGGCAGTCACAAGAAAAAAGGTACGACTGTGCACGCGTTATGTGTCTGCATGCAGATAGCGCATTAGCGGACACCCTGCGCCTGGCGGTGGCCCTCACTTCCCCCGTCGCGTTGCTGCGGGCGATACGCCTCCGCACCATCGTCATCTACCTCACGGAGTCCGAGTTCGACCCCTCGGAGCTGCTCTTCCACCCCTTCAGCCAGACGATCCGGGAGGCGGGAGAACTGGAAGGCAACACTGGCCACAACCAGATCCGACGCGCAGCGTTAGGCCTGCGAAAGAAGGCCCGGAAGACCGCCCCAGCGTCCCTCGCCCTACGAGCCACCGGACGCCCAGTCTACACCCTCACCCTGCAGCTGACCGCCCACCACCACAGCATCATCATCGGAGGTACCCGCGGCACCGACGGAACAGAACACTGGCGCAAGACATTGTCCACGGCGTGCGGGAAGATCAAGGCCGCGCCAGCTCCGGCACCAACCGAGAGGCGCCCTGCCGACACATCGCCGGCCCCACCACCAACAGGCACAACCCGACTACCACCTCCAGCAACCCCGGCAGCCCAGATCGCACCCCATGTCCGCGACCCCCCCCCCCCCCCCCCCCCCCCCCCCTGGGTTCGAACACGTACCGCCGAGGCGCGGTGCAGTCGCAAACGCCGTGGCAGCCATCGACTAGCGCGGAGCAGCAACGGAGCGCGCCCCCGGAGCAACGTACCAAGCCCGCCATGCACCTACAGCCACAGCCCTAGCGGCAACTGCCATGCCTCGAGCAAAGGCGGACGACGAGGTGGAATTGGAACTCAACTAGGGGTGAACGACAGCGCCATGGAGGTGGACACCACCCAGGGCGCGGCAGCAGAGACACCTGGTCTGGTAGACATATCCCTCGACGATTCCCCCCAGCGCTCAACAGTGCACCGCAAATTCAGGGAGGGCACACCCACTGGCAACACTGAGAGACTAGCAGAACTCCACCACCTCACCACAACAGCCATATAGCTGGTTACAAAGTCCTATCCTGCCAGTCAACCCGCAGTAGCCGCCAAACTGGCCAGCCTCGCAGCATGGACACACCAGCTGCGCAACCCATAGCGCCTCTCCATCTAGCTGGAGCGCCACCCCAGCCAACCCACCCCAGCCAACAAGGGCAAGGCAGCAGCCACAACAGCCAAACCTAAGAAGAAGCAGCCAAGGGGCCGTAGCCGCTCGGACGGCGCCACCCGCAACCGCAGCATGAGCAAGCCACGCCTCTCTGGCGCCCACGGCTCAGACAGCGAGTGGGAGACGGACGAGGAAGCAGCCCACCCGTCTAGCAGCTCACACCAGTAAGCTGCTGACCGAGCCACTGCAGCACCACCCAAGCCAGCTGCCTCAAGAACACCGCCCACCACTAACCATGTGCCCGGTGCAGCTCACACACCAACACACACCCAACACACAATCTGATTCCCACTACCGCCACAAACAATACCCACCCACTCCCATGCAGGAGGGCATCACAGCCCGCACCAATCATACTAGCCGGCTCAGCGGTGAATAAATACTGAGCACCACATAGCTATTCCGGTCAGCCCCCTTCCCCCATCATACCTTGGTAGCTGTATGCGGGACGCTTCGGCTGCCTAAGCTTGCCTGCTGAGCTCTAGATGGGATCGATAGGCCTGACTTAGGTAGGGACCGCAGGGGGGCGCTGCTGTCCTAGCTTCAGCCCAATGGAAGGAGGAGGGGCTTGGGCACACTGGAGGACGGCCGTTAGCTTGAGCTGTAATTACACCTAGTGTTCCCTACCATGGTCAGAGATAGCAGGTCCTAAGAACAACTCAGTCTGGGCCAGAGGACGCAGCAGACTAGCTGTTGTAATCAATTTCAATTTCAATTTCAATTTCAATTTCAATGTCAATTTCAATTCAATTTCAATTTTTTTTGCGCATTATTGCTACGGATGATGCTGATAATACATGGGCGGCTTCGGGTGCAAGCAAGTACTGCTTCGGAGTCTGCCGTCCAGTCGCCCCTTACTGCGACGGCTATACAGACGGCGTGCACATGGAGGTGATGGACGCAGCGCAGGGAAAGACTGCCGACGATGACTATGAACCCATCATTGCCTACTGCGGAGGATGCCCACCTGCAGCTGTCCAGCGCAGATATGCAATTCCTGGCAGTGGAGGCCGGCGTAGGGCGCATCGTGCAGACGATATATAGCCGGCACTCCATGCCTGTCTCCTTTTGTGCGCCGGCTGCTGTATATAGGCTTGAATTTTGGCCGCTGCCGCGCGATAGCACATACACTACTGCTTGGGGTAGTCAAGGACGTTTGGAGTATGTCGGCACCGTGAAGATTAGTGATCCTTTACATCGCTGTTGCTGCCCGCACGTGGTTCCTTCCGCAAGGGGCGTTGCTGATATGTGTGTGCCCTCATAGGACATGCGGCCCAAGATGAAGAAGATGGACATGCGGATGGCGCTAGTCGCCCTAAACAGTGACTTTGGCATGCCAGTCCGGCCGATGCTGCCGTCAGCCGGCACTAGCGGCGGTGTGATGTGTGCCAACTTGACTACATGCGAGGACTTCTTGCACTTCGCGGAGATTGTGGCAGTGCATGTCCACATGGTGAGAGCCCCTCGCTGCTATTGTTAGAAGTAGGACATGTCATCTCCGATGTGGCGGGGTGCTGTTTACGGAGATAAGCAGCGGGAGGAGGGCTTCAACTGCTTGCTGACCTATGCGCGGATGTGTAGCAAGTATTTGCTTGATGAGATGATGAAAAGGAACCCGCACAATCTGATATGCCGAGTCAGAGCCCTGGATGCGGCCAAAGGCAGCACTACTACCCGCGACTTACCTGTATTTTACCCCGTGCGTACCCGACGCGACGCGTGCCAAAATCTTGAACCAAGCACTACCCTAGGCGGCGACCCCCCCCCCCCCCCCCCCCCATCCCGCGCGCAAGATCCGACATGGGCACTGGCGTTAAGAACGCCTCCATCGACGATCCATCCCATACTCTCACGAGCCGGACGGGGCGGGAATCCACCCTGAAAGGTACAGTAAGTCAGCGGGTGGCTGACATGACTGCGTAGAGGATTTGAATTTCATAGGCGTTGACCGCCATGTGCTGCGTTTTTGCTGTTGCTCATGCGGCTCAAGACAAGGCGGTGCTGTCGGATGTTTTTTTTTTTGACGAATGCTGGCCGCGCGACACTCGGACGGGCATGCCTTACCCTCTGAAGAATACGCCGAGAGTACCCATTGCCGCGCCCCCGTACACAGAGCGGATGTGCTACGCTACCTTCAACTACCGTGCCGGCTACACATATCCACAAACCACATCTAAGCCAACGAGACCGCCATCGCCGCGTTCCGAGAGCACACCCCCTCCCCATCCTACTCCCAGCCCCACTGCGACCATCCTTGTAGGTTGTGCTAAAGGTGCGCCTTGTAATGTACAGGAAGCATGGGAACGTAAGGAACTACCTCGCTGGGTACTACTTCTATGATGAGGGCAATGGCGGCCAAACATGTAGAAAGAAGAGACCATTGCCGAGCGAGGACCGACTCGAGAAGGCCCTCGACCGTGCAGAGGCATGCATGGCAGCAGCGCGAGCTAGGGAGGTACTACTACCAAGCCGGCAAAGTGCCCCCGTTCTAACGTGATGTTCAAGGGCGAGGAGGAGGTCTGCGAGGTGACGCCGCACTCGGAATAAGCCGCAAGCGAGTCGCGTTTATTTTCGCACTTGTTCGAGTACACAACGCCGTCACCAACACGCATACAGACTTTCGCAGTTGTTGTGTCAGGCCCCCGCCACCCCCGCCCGATCCCTACGTTCGGCGGTAATAAGCCGATCGTATCGAGTGTACAGCGCAACAAGGTCGTGTCGCTGCCGCTTGCAGACACCGCAGCGCGTCGCCAAAGCTCCAGGGCTTGGTGGGCGTGCCGGCGCAGCAGCAGAAGAGGGCGCGCGGGAGGCATCATCAAGGACAACGCCAACGCGGTCAAGAACTTGGCCACCACGCAAGCCGTCCCCGGCGACAACGTCGACAAGGGCAGTAGCCCGGACGAGCCCCGGCCAAGAAGGCCAAGCAGCCCGCGCGCCAAGCCGGTGGCTGGAGTGCCGGCCCCGCGCCGGGGTGGTGAAGAGGCCAGGGCGGGCGGTGGGGCGTTCGAATCACGGGCTAACCGTCGCCGGCATCCGCGAGCAGCAAACCCGCCGCCGTGGCGCTCCCGGCCGAAACCGGATGTAAATAATTCATTATGCCCGCCCACTGCCGCGTGCCTCGTCGCCCACTGCCGCGCGCCCGTTCACTGGCACTGCCGTGCGCGCTATCGTGGATTAGGCCAGAGCGTAACAAGATTGTCGGGCTTCTAGAGGCAGATCCCGGATAGATCACCGCGGATATAGCGTCGCGATGACGGGTGATATGCGCTTATTGATGCAGTTTATTACGAGATTGTCACGGAATGTTTACAAACGAGTGTCATTCTATTGGTAAGATTACATGTTAAATACATGGTATTACATGCTAAATACGAAGTTGTGCGCGAGCCTAGTGCTAGCTCAGCCTGCGTTTGTGCGTAGTGTCCGATGAGGTGGCGGGGTCGGCCTCCCGGTGGACATAGGTGCATGCTATCAATGCTAGTACAGTGCGACAGTCTCGGGTGCCTCACGCAGGTCAAGCAGACAAGGCTGTCGTAAACACAAAGAAGGCAGCAGAGAGAGAAAGAAACAATGGTTACAACGTTGTCACCACCCGCCGCTATTTATGCGTATGGCTAGCTCACAGCTAGCCACCACCAAGCGGCACGCGCACTGCTAAGCGCGTCACCGTGGAGAGTCGTGCCTTGAAGTGTCGAACAGGAGGTCGTCGCTTAGAGACCTCCGCACATGTAGTTGACACATCAGTTTATACACAAGTATACAACTGATGTTACAGAGGCAGGTGCATTATACATATATGCCCGCTACGGGTACGCACATGCGTATTATCCCGTAACTACTACTGAACAGTGTACCGGTACCAGTAGGACTCATCTCATGATTCATCATCCACCAGTACTCGTATTGTGGCGCGTGACACACGCGCTCACACATACGATACAGCAGCAGGTACTCGTACATGAATGATGCTACGATCATACAGTACCCGTACAGAGTATGCCATTATTGTCACACTACATCTCTCCCCCCTTGACAACAGTGTGAAATAGCATTCCACAGGCAGTTTAATTTGCAGTCGGCACACGTGCCGGGTATTTATGCATATGCTCCACAAATTCAGGTGACTTTACAAAGTCCAACCATTTGGGAGTAGCCATAAAATCCTGCAATGCTATTGTCCTTTTAACATCAAACAAACGATGCCAAACAGGGGCAATAGACTCATCCGCAAAGTGAACAAGAAATTGCAACTGAGTACCACGTAAACCGGGCATGGAACCGATCTTAACGCTGGTAATCTTGTCAATCTCATACTCATCATCAGAGTCGTCACCGGTACCAACAACAAGAGGTACATGCGGGCGCAACGGCGCAGTGGGACAGGGTCTCAAGTTATTAACATGAAATACTGGGTGCAACTTAACACCAGCAGGTAATTTCAGTCGATAACTATGACCGCCAATTTTCTCTACAATAGAAAATGGGCCAAGCTGCTTGTCCATCAGCTTTTTGCAAGGCTGACCTTTGACCTTAAGCAGACGGGTATCCACAGATACTCTATCTCCAACATTGAAGATAGGAGGATTGCGCTGTTGCCTAACACTAGGTCGAACAGTCAATTCATCTTTATGGACAGCCAACACTGACCGAACCAACTCGTGAATCTCCTTCATATCTTGGATACGTTGCTGAGCATCACGAGAGAATGCTATTGTTGGTCTCATACCAAACAATACATCCGGAGGCGTTTCAGGATTGAAACCATACATAACCTCAAATGGTGCATGCTCAATGCCAAGTGCTTTGTTGGAATTATACGCAAATTCCATCAATGGTAACTGGTCTACCCAGTTTGAACCATCGAAACAACAAAACGCACGAGCCAACTCAGTGACTATGGCATTAATGCGTTCGGTCAAACCATCTGTTTCAGGATGTTGGCCACTAGACATGTTCAATTTAGTGCCAAGTCTCCGCCACAGAGTTTGCCAGAATGCAGACAGGAACCGTGGATCTCTATCAGAGACGATCACACGAGGTATTCCATGCAGCCTGAATACTTCCTTCAGAAATAATTCAGCTGCCTGTCCACCAGTCACGTTGACTGTGGTTGGAATAAAATGTGCTTGCCGGGACAGATGGCAACACACAACCAACATAGTATTATAACCATTACTCTCAGGTAACTCGGTTATAAAATCCAAACCAACCGTATGCCATGGACGTGGCGGTACTGGTAAGGGCTGTGTTGGTGCAGGTGGCTGCGGACGTGCACGAACACGCCGGCACACCGAACATTGTTCACAATAGGTTTTCACGTCATGTCGTATGCGTGTCCACCAAAAACGGTCCAAGGCACGTGCCAAGGTGCTTGCATAAGCACGGTGACCAACAGAATCATGTAGCTCATACAATATCTTATTGATGATGTCACGATTGGTTGGTATGCAAAGACGTCCATGTCTCCAAAAATAACCATCGTGCTCTACCACATGACCGGACTGCTTCCACCCCCCCCATAAGGAGTAGAACGCGTCCTCTGCATATCCAGCCTTAATAAGGTGGAGAATATTGTCATCAAGGCTAAGTGACGACGCACTTACAGCCGACAATACCGCAGTACATGGGCGATGTTCACTCACGAGTGATTCAGCCGCGTCCGGCACATCCCCGGTCCAATATAAGCCACCGAAACCAATCGGCTTAAAATCCGGTCTACGCGACAACGGATCGGCTTCATTCCACTTGCCCTTTCGGTATGCAAGAGATATGGACCCAACAAACGGCTGCAAGTCGCGTACATAGCGCACTTGTCGCCGGTTCAACCTTTCTGCCGGTTGCCTGAGCAGATGACGCAGGGTGTCATGATCTGAGACAACAAGGAATCGACAGCACCCTTCAAGGTAACAACGCCAGTGCTTAATTGATTCACAGACAGCCAAAGCTTCCAAATCATAAGCACTGTAGGTATTACCACGCTCAGCTGCATTCAGCTTTCGCGCCCAGTAACTCACTGGTTGAGGACCTCCTCCTTGGTCCTGCAGTAGTACTGCAGCAAGCCCTACGTTGGACGCATCTGTCGCTACGGTGAACGTCGCATCCGCCCCCATGGAAGGAATGGAAAGACACGGAGCGGAAATCAGTCGCAGACGAAGGGTCTCAAAGGCTTCCTGACACGCCGGTGACCAGTCAACATGAACTGGTTTAGACTTACGCAATAAGTCAGTCAATGGTGCAGTTAAATCACTGAAATGATGAATAAACTTAGAGTAGAAATTGCAGAATTGTACAAAACTTCTGACTTCACTCTGAGTTTTAGGGACAGGCCAATCCCTAACTGCAGCCACTTTGGCCTCTGAAACAGACAACTTACCATCAGCGACGGTATACCCCAAATAATCCATAGATTGCATGCCAAAGAAACATTTCTTTAATTGCAACCTCAGATTATATTCATTCAGTTTCTCAAAAACTAAACGAAGGTGCTTTATGTGGTCATCATAATTATCTGAATATATACATATATCATCCAGATACACCACCACAAAGTCACGCAAAAATGGTCTCAAGATGTCATTCATCATGCGCTGGAAAGTGGCTGGGGCATTGCACAAACCAAATGGCATTGCAGTCCACTCCCATAGACCATCAGGTGTCTGAAACGCTGTCTTGTGGATGTCCTCCTCTGCAATGGCAACCTGCCAATAACCTGATGCTAAATCCAGATGGGTATAGCAACGGGCATTGCGGAGAGAATCCAACGTTTCATCAATTCGCGGCAAAGGATACATATCCTTTCGAGTGACCTCGTTCAGCCCACGAAAATCGACACACAACCGAAGGGATCCATCTGCCTTCTTAACAAAAAGAATAGGCGAACCAAACTCAGATTGACTAGGACGAACAAGTCCAGCGGCAATCGCATCTTTGAGTTGGCGATCCAATTCAGCACGTTCAGCGGGAGACAAACGATTAAGTCTTTGGCGTTTCATTTTGCCAGTTAACTCAATTTTGTGATCCCATGGCCGATGAACAGGCGGCCTGTTGACTGGACGCAAAATTTCAGGAAACTCGTCATACAACAAATGACGAATAGCATCCTTTTGCTCTGGTGTCATAGCATTGTCTAAATGCAGGTCAGGATCATCCTTTATAACCGACATTTCAACGACATAGAATTCAGCCAAAGAATTATGCTTAGACGCACGAGCAGTTTTGCGCATCAACTTTTGTACCCTAGTGGAAGTAATCATGCTACATGCAGGAGTACGACCCACTATTACAACAGGTACATGGGTTCCATCCATTAGAGTCATGATACGTTCCGTACCATACTTAATGGTAACTTGCGCTTCATCAAGCCAAGTTAAACCCAATACAATGTCGGAGACTTTGAGCTCACGCAGTATATAAAATACTCGATTCTCAAATACATGTCCTCCAACAGACAGAGACACAACAGTTGTATGGCAACATGAGACACGTTGACCATTAGCCAAACGGACAGGTGTTCTGGCTTTCAACTTTTGTATCTGCAAGTTGTTTCTGCGCACAAAGTCCTCAGATATAAAATCTAAAGATGCCGCATTATCAACCAGTGCATCCACAACGGCGTCATCGTTAATTGTCACATTAACTTTCAACAATGGCCTGGGGTCATCCCAACGAGTCAAAGAAGCAATCTGAGGCAAACTTTGCCTTTGCATACTCCAAAATGATGGATCAGTCACATTGACAGCATCACACTCATTTATAGACTCAGATGCACGTTCACCAATACCAACGCTAGAATCCGCAACTTTTGCAGAGTCCACGTTAAAACTCACATTTGGACTTGTGACAGTTTTAGGTACAAAGTCATCAGGAAAAGCACAGTTAGCATCAACTAACCAAATGTTAACCCCATACTTTGGCGGTCTAACATTTTCCTGGACTGTGGCATTTTTATCAGACCACCTGGTGAACAAAGGTGTCTTTGCCGGGTATTGCTGCAATAGTTTCCAATGCTTTGTCAAAGCACTGAATCTATCAAATGCAGGCAATACAAACACTCCTACAGTATGTTCTTTAGCCCTACTGCGGCATTGCTCAAAATGCCTCGCAATAGACTCAGTCATATGCCATGGAGGGTGAATAAACACACGTTCATTCGACAAGTCGCGCGATAATATCGAATCTTGTTCTGAACAGAACGGCAAGTTTCGATGGGTATTCAGACCCTCATTATCCGCACAGCCCTCCAGCGTAAACTGGAACATCTCATGTAAGGGATCGAAGACTCTATCGACCAGTCGCCACTCGGCACTGACTGCAGTCTTTCTAGGCATACGACGCCTCAGAGCCTTTACGCGACGATGAGTCGAAACTTTCCGAGCACCCGTTACACAGGCTACTGGCAAAGTCGTACCAGACTCGCGTACACTATTCGAGTTCTCATCAGTAGGCGACTCAACATAGTCGTTACTACTCTCAGAGATGACGACATCGTCACTCGAACATGTACTCGTCACAGGTATATCGTCATTCAGACGTGCATTAGACAATAATGCGGATACCTCAGGTGCCAATGACATATCGGCAACAGTAACTTCGCAGTCATGCGACTCGACAGTTACTGGACAGCATGATGTAACACAAACATCACTTACATCCCTATCTACTGAGCTGTCAGCAGCAGAATAAGGGCACCCCTATTTCATCTTAGGGCAGTCTTTCAGAAGGTGAGCCTCACCACACTTAAAGCATGTTTTAGCAGCCAGATGCTTAGCATACTTCTCTGGCTCATGCAGTTTTGTGCCGAGGCGACTTACCGAGAGAACGGGCGCCACTAAAAGACCATAGCAAAGGTCGCCGAACAGCGTGTCGACTCGTTGCTTATCTCCTGTCGAGATATCGCCGGTATGTCGACATATTCTTGACGCGTACTCAGCGGAAGTTACCGGCACTCCATCAGCACGTCCTGCTGTCATCTGTAGTAACAAACTTACCTGCATGCAAACTATAGATGCAAATGCAGGTGCAGATGCTACTATAGATGCAAATGCAGGTGCAAATGCTACTATAGATGCAGATGCAGGTGCAGATGATACTATAGATGCAGATGCATATGCAAATGCTGCTATAGATGATGCAAGCTTCTCGTTGAGGATCTTGTACTTGAGCCGAAACATGAACGGCTATACGACGAGCTCCCAGGTCGCAGTCACAGCAGGTCGTTGATCAGCATGTGCAAGTCCGGCAGTAGTCGTCGACTTCAGTCCCACTGTACCGAGCTGCTCCGGCAGTCCAGTACAGCAGCTACTGGTGCAGCTAGGTGCGATATATGACTAGAGCGTGCGACCTTCCTGGCGTGCTCATTTCAGGCGTGCGCATTTCAGGCGTGCGCATCTCACTGACTATCTTTCTGGATGATAGCTTAGATGCATATAAGAAACATTTCATGCCATCTATGATGAGAACGTCAAACAGTTCTAAGTCGTCCTCAGAGACAAGCAGACCAGTTTCCTCGCGGAGTTTCCGCACAGCCGTGCCGCGCACAGTAATGTCAGATGCTGTCGACTTTCCGACTGGTATGAAAAGAGTCGATCTAGCATTTGGCTCAGTCGTTAAGATCACTTGACGTTCGACAGAGTGACCTTTACCATAAGTGACCACTACGGCAGCACAAACCTCAGTAGTCGACAGGTCGACTGAACTTTCCTCGTTGAGCAGCAGCTCTCGGCTCTTGCCAGCAGAATTCATCGACTCGGACATGTCGAACTGCTCAGTCGAGGTATCGCAGGTTGAGCAGTGGAAGCTAGAATAAGGAGCGCAACAGTCGCTCCGAAACCAGTGCGACAGTCTCGGGTGCCTCACGCAGGTCAAGCAGACAAGGCTGTCGTAAACACAAAGAAGGCAGCAGAGAGAGAAAGAAACAATGGTTACAACGTTGTCACCACCCGCCGCTATTTATGCGTATGGCTAGCTCACAGCTAGCCACCACCAAGCGGCACGCGCACTGCTAAGCGCGTCACCGTGGAGAGTCGTGCCTTGAAGTGTCGAACAGGAGGTCGTCGCTTAGAGACCTCCGCACATGTAGTTGACACATCAGTTTATACACAAGTATACAACTGATGTTACAGAGGCAGGTGCATTATACATATATGCCCGCTACGGGTACGCACATGCGTATTATCCCGTAACTACTACTGAACAGTGTACCGGTACCAGTAGGACTCATCTCATGATTCATCATCCACCAGTACTCGTATTGTGGCGCGTGACACACGCGCGCACACATACGATACAGCAGCAGGTACTCGTACATGAATGATGCTACGATCATACAGTACCCGTACAGAGTATGCCATTATTGTCACAACAGTGCGGGTGTGGCCGCCAAATGCGCACAGTCGATATTTTCCTCGATGCCCAACCACCCCACCTTCGACCGGCTGCTAATCAACCGTCTAGTGTCCAAGATGGACCATGCGAATGGTGGCAAAGCAGGCAACCGTTCTAGAAAGAGTGTTTCCATATCCGCATTCATGAGGGGCTAAATTACAATACTCGTTCAGAGTAGGGGAGAATTGTCCTTGATATGGCCGATTGGCCATATTGCTCTTCGAGATCCGAGCCTCCCTGAACACTCCGAAGCATGAGTGATATCCCTTCCGAGAATAAACAACCACCGCCACATTATTTCAGCCTTGGACCATGTGAGGACGTACGTCAGTGGTGCATGCATGTATGTATTGCAGTTTCTATCAATTTAATTTATAATAGTGTAATCGAATACCGTAAATAACTACGAGCAGAATTGCCCGTACGACAAGTAATATATAAATACATTATGATGAGGACAACTCATTCTTATATCCCGAAAGCCCAAATAGCAACTGAAATATCTCTTGTCCTGCATGGATGAACAACAACTACGCTGGCGATAATACAAGCAGCATGACCTGATGTACATCACTCGTGTGAATGTTACATACATAATAAGGCGGAATACTCTATCTATTGTACCATGTCGTCTTTATAAAGGTCACTCAGAGGCAATGTGCGTCGCTCTTTGAAGCGAGGGCGGCCGGAGGTGTTGCAATTCAATTCAATGGATAAGAAGCAACGACACATTAAAAGTTACGAGCAGCAACGAGTGGTATGGCTACAAGAGAACGAACACTCAAACCTACATAATTGGATGTTCACATATTCTAAGTAAATATATCGGCAGCAAAAGCTCTTGGGGAGACGGAGCCTAGTGGTGGGTGTGCCACGGGAAAAATAAACAAAGTTGACACGGCAAAAAATCTTGCACATCGCAGTTGTTCGCGCACCTCCGCGCTCCAAAATTTCAAACCGTTTAGGGTTATTTTTAGGGTAGAAATACGGGCGGCGAAAGTAGTCGCTAACAAGTCCGGCCGCCCCCACCGCGCGCTAATAAATGCAGTACTCGTTGTTGCGTACGGGTACTCGAGCGCTCTACTACTGCCACTACATACAGCTATAGCTGCCCTGCTGCTTTACTGTACGGTGTCCTATATGTACGGTAGAAAGCAGCAGCACTACTCTTATATACTTACAAGGTAAGGGTACCGGTGCAGGTAAACCCGATGCTTTTAGGCGGCTCGCTGTGTTGATTTTCTAGTACTACTTTTTGTAGTACAGTAGGTGGATTTGTTACTGCCCTTTTTGTAGTTCACAGAAGTACTCGCAGGTATACCCGGATACTGCACCATCAAGCATGCCCGCGCGGCCGGAGCAGCAGGAGGCTTCGCCGGTGACGCGAACAAAGGACGCGGCCTCGTCGACGCCCCGGCAGGGCCGGGGCGCGACCGAAATCCGGCAGCCACTCCCTGCCGCCGCCTCAGCAGGCTCCCTTCCGTGGTTGCTGGTCATCTTTGGACGACTATTCAAACAGCTTCCCCCGCATGGACTAGTAAATACTAGGTGCAACCACTCCGGGCAACGGTAGGCGCCGGCCGGCTTGCGGAAAAGTGCGAGACGACCCGCGCGACCATCCGGAGGGGGCGTACAAGAAAACAGCCCGCGGAGGCTTCGCGCGAGCGAGGGAGCGACAGCACTGTTTCGTCGGATCATACGCGCATCAGGATGGGAAGCCGGAGCCGGCACCACGCGGACTATGAAGCTGTAAGCGGGCGCGTCCTCGCCGCCGGAGCCCCCTCGCGTGTCGGGGCGTCCAACACCGAGCGCGGCAGCGGTGCGGGCGCGGTCAACCCGCCCCGGCCCGCCGTGGTCAGCGGCCAGTCAAGGTCCCCCCCGCCCCCCCAAACCCCCCCTTTCCGCGCCCACCTTGCCACTAAAATATGGCCGCCCGGATCATGACAGCAAGATGGAAGCCTGCGCGTATGCGGAAACACGGGCAGGCGGTGAGGGGTATGGCCGTGTCGTCGGTGTCTCGTGATGCCTTATCAGTGCGGTTGCCGTCTGTTGATATCTCACTCTGCTGGGCCGTCGCACGTGCGTGTGTGCGTGCGTGCGTGCGTGTTTACCGGCCCCAGGATTGAGCTGATGCCAGTATAATGATAGCATCCACAATACTGTCCAGGCGGGTACCTGTAGCTGCATCGGCAGCGGAACTCCCAGTACGTGACGCCGTACGTGACCACCTGCTCGGGGCCGAGCGGGGCTTCGTTGGAGTGAACGCCGCCTTTATTTCTTGCTGGCTATGGGCCGGAAGGACGCGCCGCCCCACCAGTAGACGCGAATGGTCGTCTCACGTACCTGTAGTCTGCGGGACTACTTGTCGTCCACGGATGTAGTGGGCAGGGATGTGCCGCACGCCGCACAGGAGCTGCCGCTTGTACGGAATGCGGGGACGGTCGGGACTGTGGTCGCATGTTCAGAAGGGGGCAGCGTTATCCTGCCCCGATTCGCTATCATCATTAACAGCGTTGTCACTGGCAGAGCGCAGACACAAGATGAGCAAATACAGGTGTAGGTGTTTATGACGCGGTAATGAGAACGGCGCTCATGGGAGCGTGCCTAACATGCTGGATGAAGCTATTAGCGAACCTTCCGACAGGTGGCATGCAAGAACGATCAGGGGCTTACAGTAGGGATGGTTGTAGGTGCGCCGTCATCCCTGGTCTTAGTCACTGGCGTCATGTCCAAGCGTTATGAAACTAGGGAACAGCACGGGGGTCATCTGGTTTTGTTGGCATGCTCTCACCCCCATGCTCAAACCCTGCTTGATTCTCCACAGATCTGGCAGGCAGAGACCGCAACCAGCCGCTGCTTCCGCCCTCACCCGCGGGCACAGCAGCGACCTGGCGCAATACTTTGACCGCGTGGCACCCGCCAGTGCAGCCGTGGCGGCCAGCAGCTCACGGGAGCGTGCGAGGGCTGCCCTCGCCGCTGTGCAGGCGCCGTCCCGCGCTCATGTGGAGCTCCCTGATGCCGCTTCCGTCCGTGTGGGGCCCAGCCTCGCGCGGGTGGCCTCCGCCGGCTCGACGTCCTCCACCTCCCGGCGACTGCCCAGCCACGGGAGCAGGTGCCCGCCTGCATCCTCCGCCGCTGCCTCCGCGGCGGCTGGGGCTCGCCCACACGCAAGGGAACCTATTGCCGGCCGGGCCAGCAGCGGCAGCCGTCCCGCGCCCGCTCAAAGGCCAGCAGCACTTGCCGCAGGGCGCTCCGCACGGCCCGTGGCCAGCTCCAGTGGCAGCAGCGGCAGCGGCCTGGTGCCCCGCCGCGCCTCCGCCTCGGCCTTTGCCGCGCGCGAGCCCATCGCCGCTGCCGGTTCTGTTGGCCGGTCTGCCTCTGCCGCAGGCAAGACCAGCCGCGGCGCAGCTCCTCTACCGCCCTCCGGCAGCCCGTCCTCCGTCACCTCCACCCCCTCTTCCCCTTTTGCCTCCTCCAACACCTCATCTGCCGGTAGCCGCCCATCCGCGCACGCCTCCCTCGAGGACACCGCTCGCGCTCGGCGCGCACCCGCACGCGGTTTCCCCATCCTGCCGGTGCAGAGCCGCGCAGGGCACGGGGAAGCGGAGGAAGATGACGAGGCGCTGATGCAACGGGTGCTGGAGGAGAGCCGCGCGGAGGGGCAGGGGAGCCGGACGGGGCTGCAGCCAGACGGCGTGGACGAGGAGGCGGCGCTGGCGGCTGCGTTGGCAGCCAGTGCCGCCGGAGGCGGCGACTCGCAGCGCCCCGCGAGCCCCTACTGAGCTGTCTGCGCTGGGCCTGAGCCCGGAGGAGGAGGAGCTGGCGCTCGCGATCGAGGCCAGCACGCGCGAGCACCTCGCGGCCGGCAGCTCGTCCAGGCGCGCGCAGAGTCTGGTCGCCGGCCAGGGTGACGAGGACCACGCGCTGGCGCGTGCGATTGAGGAAAGCCTGCAGACTGTGGGGGTAGCCACCTCCGCCAGCCCAGCATTTCAATCCAGCAGGTGAGTACTGCCTGTGGTCACCGTTGGCCCAATGGGAAAGCACTGGTTCAGGAGGGGGTCGGGGCTGCAGAGGGGCTACGTTGGCCATTTATGACCTTCTTTTCAACCCTGAAACCGTAGGGTCTCGGGTCCGAGGGTTGGTTTCCCCTCGACCTCACACCTCATGCCACATCATGCCTCTCTACACACACACACACACAGAGAGCTCAGGTTGTCGTTAGCTGCCATGCTGACCCGCTTGCGGTTGTCGGTTTTGTCATCTCCTGGTGCTCCGAGTGCGGAGAGAGTATACTGCAGCATCTTCCAGGTGCCTCAGCACCCGCAAACACGCGTGGATTGTCTATATGGATTCCGGGAATCCGCGCGTGGATTGTCTATATGGATTCCGCATTGTCGATATTGCCTCGTTTGCACCCTCTGCTGATGCCTATCCTGATGATCCTTGGCACACCTGGTTCCCGTCTTGCGAACGGCCAGGGGGTTCATGGAGGAGCTGGATGCGCGGGAGCGCGAGATGAACCTGGAGGATGCGGCCGCCGGCGGGATGGCCACGGCGCTGCAGGGGCTGCAGGTAGTATGAGCGATGATTCTCATGGCGTTGGCAGCGGTCCGCCGCTGTGTGTCTGCCGTGCGTTGGTGGCATGCCAATGGAGCGCGCTGCCTCACCCCTTCTCTGATCGCCCCTGTGCCGCAGGGTGAGCTCACCGAGGAGGAGGCGCTTCAGATGGCGCTGCAGGCCAGCCGGCATCAGCTGGAGCAGCACACGGTGGTCGCCCAGGGGGAGGCAGCGCTGCGCCGAAAGGTGAGGTCAGCCACGTGCATTATTATTTTGCCTGGGCGGCATAAAGTATGGGCTACAACCTTTAAAAAAGCGTCTTACTATAAAGAGTTACAACACTTTGGGCTCGCTATATGTCACTGCTTTTGTCCCGCCTCGCTATTGAGGAAGACTTGCAGCTACCTATAGCTGCTATCTAGAACACGCCACGGAGCCAGTATGGAGTCTCGGACTCGATGACGCCAAAGATCTGTTGTTTGCGACCGCTTGTTTCTGCCAGTAAGACAATGACACCATACATGGAAATCATTCCAAACATCATGTGTGTAGCCTGTCTGGCGTTTTCGAAAGAGACCCGCCATTCAGTTGGTTTCCAATGTGCCGCCATTATCAGTACGGAGTCTTGGACTTGATGATGCAAAACGGCTTTTTTGAGACCCCCTTTGTCTGCCAATGAGACAATGAAAATTTGAAAGGATTACAAGACGTCATACTTGTCTTGTATTTTGAAATGGACTTGCCATTTTTCGTTCCCGATGTGCCGCCATGATCCGACCCATCTGGGTTGCAGTGTAAGGCGGCGGGCTCCATCTTGAATGGCGCCGTCTCGTCATGAAGGGTGACGCAGCAGCCTGAACACTCCTCCCCCCCCCCCCCCCCCCCCCCTGGCACGCGCTGGTGTGAAGGCTGAGCAGTGCGGGCAGCAGGCGCGGCAGCAGCAGCTGGAGAGGCGTGCTTCCCTGCCGCGCGCCGCAGGCCACGCGAGCCGCGCCCCGAGCGCGGCCTCCAGCAGCAGCAGCGGGGGATCGCAGCGCCACCGGCGGCCGTCCCTGGCGCAGGCCGGCCTGGACTCGGGGTCTAGCCGCAGCGGCAGCTCCGCCCCTTCCAGGCGCGCCGCCGTGGGGAAGGCACCAGCTGCCAGCGCGGAGCCAGGTGCTGTGCCCTCCCCGGCCAGCAGCACCACCGCGCCGCGGAGGCCTGTGGACAAGTCGGCCGCGCTGGCTGCCAGGCAGGCGTCCATGTACGCTGCCCAGCTGGGCCTGGGCGGCACCGGGGCTGCGCCCAAGGAGGGACCCGTGGCGGCGGCCTCCGCGTCAAGCAGCAGGTGCCCCCCCCCCCCCCCCCCCCCCCCCCTCCCCAACACACACACACCACAACACACACACACACACACACACACATACAGCAGACCCTCCCTGAGTCTTGTGAAGTAATCTAAGCCCTAAAGATGCCCTAAGGAAACCAGTGGTTGTCTCGCCTTCCCTGCCCGCGCATCTAGCACGAACAGACGCTCGAATTTCTGCATTTCCGGATCAGAGGGAATTGAGGATCAGACGTACATACTTCCGGAACTTTGCTTATGGTTTGCCATATTAGATGGTATGTGACCCCCTCGCGAAGAAGGACGAGACTGCATTCATCTGGAAGTACACAGTCCGAGAAACCACCATAACTCACCGGTAGCCAATTGCCCATTTTGGTGGTGTGTTTGTGGGGCGGGGGGATGGAGGGGCGGGGGGGGGGGGGGGGGGGGGGGGGGTGAACACGCTTGTTTCAGGTAATGCAGTGATTGGATAGGGCCGCTGCCCACTCAGATGCGATTTGGTTACGGGTGGTATCTGTATCTGGATGCAATACCATTTCTATATCCACAACGTAAAACCCAAACAACAAACCTGTCCCCCTAAGGTCCCAACCCACAAGCCCAAACCCGAAAACTTACACCTACAATAAACCCTAATTACTTACCTTTTAATCCTGAGACCCAACCCTGAAAGATTGATAACATTCAACCGCCCGCGGCAACAGTCCACCCCCCGAGCTCCACCACCCGATCGCAGGTCTCTCAGATAGCTGGCTTGGGCGCGTCTCACCGTGAGCGTGCAGCCGCAGCTTGCAGAACAGGACATTCAATTCAATATGTCATCCACATTTCGACGTCGCGGCACGGGGATACATACAGCAGCTGTTTCCACTGGATACATTCAACATTTCCCTTCAATTTTGGTCTAATGTCGGAATTGTAATTTTTTTGAATAGGAATACCACAGCTGATTTTGGATGTTTTGTTTGAGTAGTTTGCGGCCCCCATGTGATTGCGTGCATTCCTGTAACGTGTGTTGCTTTGCCCAGGTCCTCGGCCGTCGAGACCTCTGAGAGCAGGGACCACGCGGCTGCGGTGGCTGTGGAGGCCGGCATGATCCGGGATGCACAGGACGCGGAGTACGAGGCGAGCGCCGCCCGTCTTGCCGCAACCCCCCCCCCCCCCCCCCCCCCCCCATATATATATATGTATGTACATATATATATATATATATATGTATGTTTGCTACGTTACTTCGTTTTATTTTCATCCCTTTAGCAATAGACAGTGGTGAGAGCATTGCACCCAATGCTGTTCAGAGTACTCTTTCAACAGCATCACAAGATGTGTGCATGAAATCATTTCTCTTTGCTGCCAGCGATGCTTATGAGCGTGGCATCGAGACGGCCGTGATTGGCGGCATTTCTGTGTTCACCACCATCTGACTTGTCCGGGGCCGGCGCTGTCGCTGCGGCTTCTCAGGCTTCGTTGGCAGCCGACCGCGCCAAGGAGGCGGCGCTCCTGCGGGCGCGCGAAGAGCAGGCAGCCGCGGCCGAGGCGGAGCGCCGCGCCAAGGAGGCCGCACGCGCGGAGGCGGCGGCAGAGGCCGCGACGGCGGAGAGGCACCTCGCGAGGAGCGCCGGCGGCTGACAGAGCTGCATGCGCGCCTGCAGGTGGGCTCGCCGCCCCCCATTTCTCACCACCTGCTGAGTGCGCCCTGGTGCCATGATGCCACCACGCCTGGAGCCGCGCATAGTCATGCTTCGTCCTTTGGCAGGTCGTGCGCCGAAATATCTGAAACCGACAGTGATTAACCTGGTTCTAGTCAGCCGCCTGCTACGGGTGCCAACTCACCGTACAGTCAACGAAGTCTCCAAGGCCCAGAATAATGAACCGTTTCGCTCCTTTGCGTCTGAAGTCCGCGTAGTATTCACACGGTGTATTCTGATTGTTTCTCCGTTTTCATGGTTGCCTGCACCTCTGGCACGCAGGGCGGGTTCTTATTCGCAGGGTCGCAACGTATGACTGCGTCGCCACCTGTGCGTTGCATCAGTCCAGTGCATACGATGTGAGACAAGTGGATTTGTCCTGCGTGCGCACACATCCATGCACTGGCAGGCCCAGCAGGCGGCCCGCAACCGCATGCCCACATGCACACACCCAGGCGCATACAGCGTTTCCCTCAGCCTCCCTACCTACAGCAGCCCACAGTAATACGCATCTCCTCGCGAGTTCAATGCGATTATAAGCTCTCATGCGGTATCGTGGAGCCGACTTGCATGTCTGGGAAATCATGCGCCATTCCGGTCACAACCGTTTGGCTCTGATTCTGGTTCTTTCGCCGATCGGCCTCCTGACTGTGCCGCTATGTGGCTTGCAGGCGGCGGCGCAGCCCGAGCCGGAGGCGTCCCGGGCGGAGGAGTGCTGCGAGCTGGCGGTGGACGTGGCGCCACTGGGCAAGCGGCTGGTGCGCCGCTTCCTAGGCGCCGCCCCCGCCTCGGCCGTCTACGACTATGTGCGTGCAGCGCTCGCGGAGGAGGCGCTCGGGGCGCTGGGGCAGTCGGAGGGCGCTGATAGTCAGGTCATCAACCCCCCCCCCCCCCCCCCCCTCTCCTCCTCCTCCTCCAAGGCAATGAATGATTTCTTTTGCAGCGTTGCTTTTTTATATGACATAAGGATGGTATGTCTATTAAAAATAATGGCATATGCCGGTACATAGCTGCGGGTGCCGGCAGTAACAGCAACGTTGCAGATAAACACCCGCCCGATGTGTCACATGTCGAATGAAGACGAAAGTAAAGCAGAATTGTAGCGAATGATCCTTATGGTGTTTGGTAAATAAATGCATTGCTGTTACTCACATGCTTTTTGGAGCGGTTCAGCTGTGGTTTACCAGTCTTCCACCCAATGGCACAAGATTGCTCGACAGCCCACAGTAGCATCCCTACGTTTTCCAACTCCCCTTTTCAGAAATGTGCTGGTTGTGACCTGGCGTCGACATGCCCCCCCCCCTCCGGGCCCTGGCTCAATTCACCTGCGGTGCTCCGCCCGCAGGCGGCCAAGCTGACACGGCCCGGGACGTTCAAGCTCGTGCAAAACTTCGCCCCCGCGCCGCTGCCGGACGACGCCACCACTCTGGCCGCCTTCGGCACGGGCCGCCGCGATAAGTTCATCGTGCGGGCGGAGGCGTAGCGCGCGGCCAGGCGCCACGGCAGCGTCTCGCGGCCGGCGGCGCTGGTGGGACGCCGGCACTCGAGCCCGCCGAACCACGTGCGCTCTGCTGCAATCAAAGCACGCCGATTCCCCATCCAGTATCGAACACACTGTTGAGTGGCCCGCTGGTAGGGTTTTAGGATTTCGGCTGGCCGTGATGTGGTCTCGGGGCACCGCCGGGGACGGTAGGACGAGTCGGACAGGGCGCAGACCATCGGGTCGCCCGAGTGGGATATGGGTGATAAAATACGCGCTGCTCTGCTGTGTTTGAAATGACCCGATAAGTGGCCGCTGAAAGTCTGGCTGGGCATGAATGCGCGAGCTCGCATCATTCCTCGCACTGGGAGCGAAACCACTCTGCCTGGATGGGCCTGGTGGTATACCCCGACGCTTGCCGAAGTATAGGCGCAAGACGAGAGGACACAAAG
This sequence comes from Tetraselmis striata, assembly GCA_006384855.1. Classification (NCBI taxonomy): domain Eukaryota; kingdom Viridiplantae; phylum Chlorophyta; class Chlorodendrophyceae; order Chlorodendrales; family Chlorodendraceae; genus Tetraselmis; species Tetraselmis striata. Next base: position 76,806 of record VCJN01001882.1, read on the forward strand.
ACGAGTGACCTCAGCCACGGGGGGGGGGGGGGGCATGAGGCTGCTGTCACGGTGGTGAGTGCTGGGCTCCGAGGGGCACGCGGCAGGGCGGGCCGGCGCTCAAGGTGCGAAGATGTTGTGGGTTTGGGACGCAATGCTGTCAGATGAAAGTGGCAGCCCCGTCGGCCCATTTCAGCATTCAGGTTGTGTTAAAGTTTGACTGATGAACACGAAAGGCTATCGCCAAAAGCCCCCCCCCCCCCCCCCCCCCCACACACACACACACAACTTGAAAAAAAAAAACATTCCGGGGGTTGGACAAAGAGCTCCCGAAGTTTGGCTATGACCTTTTCTGTTCATCCGGGTTTTAGGGTTTTACAAACCCTAAACCTTTTCTGTTCATCCGGGGGTGATCGGGCTGTTATGTTGTGATACGCGCGAGGTGTACCCCTACAGGCCCATTCGCACCCCCGCATGATTCTAGCCATGTGAAGTCAGGGTGTCGGGTAGTGACATGCGGTTGCGTGCGCATTTTAAAAGTGCAGCTCCACCGCCACGCGCGACTGCCCCCGGGTCACGGTCTGGCGAGGGCTGCGCGCGGGGTGACGCTACCCACCGGGGCGGTCGTTGCATGTGGTGCGCAGAGCGCGGCGGTGAGCGCCGCGCCTGTCTGCGGCGGTGTGGCAGAGGGCGCCGCCGTCTAGACGGCCCCCTCGTCGATGGAGCCGGTGCTGAGGAGGTCCGAGCGGCCGCCCGCCATTTTCTCTGCGCAGGCAGCCACACAACATGGCCTCAGATGCCAGGACACTGTCAGGCAGCAGGCCCCAGAGTAACGAAGCGTTCTGCCGAGCCGGGGCGGGGAAGCCGGGCAGTTCTCGTGGTACGTGTTGATGGGCGCAGAACGAGCGAGACACCGCACCATTACTTCATTGGGTTCGAGGGTCCAAAAACTGACCTTTTATTAGCAGCGACGAGTCAAATATCCGAGCAGTATGCGTGGTGTATTGTGATGTGTTTCGAGATGAATACAGTTCTTGCCTCTTTGCAGAGAGAGGGGGGGGGGGGGGGGTCCAAAATTGCGCTAATAAACCGCACGCAAGTCGAGACCGAATACCTGGTAGCAAGGCATGGCTAAAAATTCTGAAACCCCGAGCCAAGTCACCAACACCTTAATGTAGCTGTCGTTTTCCGACCCCGCAATGACATCGCATCCTAATCCCCTTGGAGCCCCCGGGTACAACATGGTGCACTGGTACAACTTTGTCGGCGCCGGATCCCCAACATTTGTGTCCCGCAACAGCGCACGCCAACAGCCAGAACAGCGACTGCGCCCAGCAGGCACAGGGGCCCCCCTTACCTGCGTTGGCGCCAGTCTCCCCGGTGCGGCTGCGGGCGGAGAGGGAACGGGGGGGTGGGGGTGATGTCAGCCATCGATGACAGCAGCTGCTGCGGCACATCCGCATGGTACACACGCGGCGGCGGCTCACATGCGGATGGCGTCCACGACGGGGTGCACGAAGATCTTGCCGTCGCCGTTCTCCCCCGTGTGCGCCGCCACCGTGATCTTCTTCACGATGAAGTCCACCTGCTCCCTGCGGTGCGCCCCCCAGGCGCAGGCAAGCGTGCCGTCAACTGCCGCCCGGGTTGGCCGGGAGCCCCCCCCCCCCCCCCCGGGAACGTGCCGCGCACCTCACGGCGATGACCTCCAGCTTGGTCTTCTCCACCACCTGGTTGCCCTGGAACTCGTTGCCGCCGTACCTTTCCACCTCGCCTGCGCGCAGGCCAGCCGGGCACTCAGCGGGATGGAGGGCTGGGGGGGGGGGGGGGGGGGGGACGGACCCTGTTGTCGGTTAGCTAAATGTAATTTGATTCGACCCCCTCGCAAATACGAGAAACATGGAATTGGTTATCTGGAGAACCTGACAATGCGCGTACTGATGTAGCACGGAATGTCCAGCCCAATGTCCGACTCAGAAAAGCGATATGTAACCAGCCGGCGCAGTTCAGTGTTATGGTGTGGTCGGTGGGGGTTGAGGCAATGCAGCTGCGACTCACCGCCCTGAGCGCCGATGCCGTACGCCTTGGTGATGGTCATGCCCTTGATGCCGCCGTTCACCAGCGAGTCGATCACGAACTGCAGCCGCCACGGGCGGATGATGGCCTGCAAGCAGCACGGCCAAGAGCAGTGGGGTGGGGTTGAGGTGACCCGATCACAGCGCCTCCGCAAGGCACAGCGTCCTGCGGATGACGGGCGTGGCCGGCAGCGGGCCGCGCTCACCTCCACCCGGAAGAACTGGCACTCGGGGGCGCCGCTCAGATCGACGGCGATGTTCTCCAGCTGGTCGTAGGTGGACTCCGCCAGCGCTACGACTGCACGGCAGCGCAGCAGGACGCCCCGGGTCAAGGCGGGCGGGGACCTGGCCAGGCGCAGTCTCCCCAGAAGAATATCATACGCCAGAAGTACGACATTCTTGTATACCATCATATACCTTTGTTGTGAATATTCAAAACAGTATGTCACTTCAGAGCCGCTTCGTCTCAAGCTTCATCTCAAGTGTAGGGGCACTGTTGGCATCGAAGTACTCGGGCTTACAAGTGGTTTAAAGTCTGAGCATATGAATGCTTTGGGTGCCTCAGGATAGAGGGCGAGGAACCGGGAAGGGGGCTGAGAAAGGGGCGGGGGAGGGGGGGGGGGGGGGGGTGGGGGGGGGGGGGGGCAGGTGCCCACCGGGGCGGTTCATCGCGAGGCCGCGCACGTCCCTGGTCGCGTGCCTCGGCCTGTGCACCTGCGCCGTGCGGACGGCCGTCGGCTGGGACCTGCTCCCGCTGGCATGCATGATCCGAGGCGGTTGAGTACGTCAGCACGAGGGAGCAAGTGGCAATTGAGTGGAGCGAAAGGCCAGCCCGGGGGGGGGGGGGGGGGGGGGATTATCGTGCGACGACGGTGGATATTCCGCCACCCTCCCGAGCGCGGCCGTTCCGGCAAGGGAACTGTACGGGAGATGGGCGGTAAACGTGGCATGCTCCCGCATGATTTACTTCCCCAGTAGTGCCAAAGCCAATTCGTGGTCTGGGTGTGGGGCTAGAGGACTGAGCATCGGTCGACGGCGGGCGGGCGGGGAGTGTCGCGGCTGGTAGGGGAACAACCCTAGCCCCCGATTCTTGCTTGCTGAATAAAACCTGCGTAGGGGAAGGGTACCTGCGCGGCTTACGGCACGGCGCGCTGCTCGCCGCCACACGGGCCTGGCATGACAAGCTGAGAGACGCCATGGCTCACAGTGCTGTAAGGGGTCGATCCAAAACGCAAGGCCTGGGAGTGAGGGGAGGAGACGTTGTGCTATAAGGGGGGGGAATCAGCAGTGCGACATTACACGGCGCGGCATCAGGGGGCGACGATAATGCTGACGCGTTCGTGGCGCATCAGCAGCAGAGCGCGCGCGCCATCACTCGCTCCCATCAGCATTCAGCAGCCACTCTACGTCCGAGTAATCCTACTTACTGATTTCGCCTTCCGTCCGCTGCCAGCTCATGTAAATACTTACATAGTGCGTGCCCTCTCTGCAGCTGTAACCAGCTACATAGTACGACGGGTACTAAGGGTGGCACACGAACGCCGACCCGGGTACCAGGCAGCGGAGCGTGTGTATGAAATACACGGTAAACTGCGATTCATGTGGTTTACGGGGAGGATGAGGACTCTACAGGACGATTTGGCGTTTACCTCGTACTCGTACTGCTGTATTTATTCGACAATAACGAGCGATGATCCGAACTATTACCCCGTAGGGTTTCCGCCAGCCAGTGTACAGAAGGTGAAACGATGGATGGCGAGGCCCAGGCTGCTGCTCTGAGATTGGCACTGAGTTTTTTGAGTTGCTGAGGAGGAGGGTGCGGAATACGTTCATCCAAAGTGGTCAACAGGGGCGCTCATTCGCGTCACTCTCACGTACCGCTCGCTAACATATCATTACTTGGCTACCACCTCACCACGTTGGAACGCATTTGTGAGGCAGCAGCGTGATGCCCTGTGGAAGCGACGGCAGCGCTGCACGTAGTTAGACAGTGTCCGCAGCGTTGCTCGATGCCACCCCGATCGACAGCGCGGATAGCTGGGCGCGGGGTGCGTTGCAGAAACGGCTCCGCGCCCCTCTCCAGGGCCCAGCTCGGTCCTGCCCAAACGCACTGGTCCCTCTCCTGAAAACCCCGTGCTGCACAACTGCTTACAAGGCCTGGCTATCGCAGCGCTAAAATAAGTAGATGTTCTGCTCCTCTGGGGGAAGAGGGGGGGGGGGTCTATGGACAAGTGGCCTAAAGCTTGGGCTGCTCCTCCCACTTGAAGCGGATGCCGTGGTTGCAGTAGCCGCTGGGGTTGGCCTCCAGGTAGCGCTGGTGCTCCTCGTGAGCCGCGTAAAAGGTGCTGGCGTCCGCCACGTGCGTCGTCACCTGCAGGGCCGGCCCAGCAGTCGACAGTAATCACCCACTTGTGAGTTTCGGGAAGGGGGGGGGTGGGGGGGGGTCTGTGCGCCACTCCACCTGCACCCAAAGGCAGGGGCAGGCGCGCACCGTCTTGTTGGCAAAGGGGCGTCTGCTGAACTTTATGGCGCCCGCGGCGAGCCGCGCATCCAGCTCCTTGATGACCTTGTCGGCGACCTCGCGCTGCTCCTCGTTGGCGACAAAAATGACGCTCGCGTACTGCGTGCCGACGTCGTTGCCCTGCCTGTCCTTGGTGGTGGGGTCGTGGAAGGTGAAGAAGTGCCGCACGAGCTGCTCGTAGCTGACCTGCGCGGGGTCAAACTCCACCGCCAGCACCTCCACGTGGCCGGTCGTGCCGCTGCAGACCTCGTGGTAGCTTGGGTTGGGCTTGGAGCCAGGCGGGCCCATGAAGCCGACAGCGGTCTTGGTGAGCGCACCCTTGAACTCGCGCACCATGAAGGCCTGGATCAGAGGGAGGAGGGGGGTGTGGGCACGCTCAGTGTCGTTGTCCTCACCAAATTACGGGGGTGGACTTTGCCAAAGACGCTTGTGTCAGGATGGCGTGCTTGATACGTATTTTTTTTACCATACAATTTCTTTACGACTCCTGACGTACAGCACCGCTCAATCAGATCACAGGTAGGATATGATAGTTTTTCAAATCCACGATAATCGAAATGGAGTTCCTAATAAATGAAGTACGGAAAAGATGTAAGGATTACTCGTACCCTCGCTGAAGAGGTAGTCGCTAAATGCTGGATGAGCACGATATATCAGTACTAGTAGGTGATGGCGAGTATCCACTGTACAGAGCCATATGTTGTACACGGCCATCGCTGTACTACGGCTGTAAGAGTATACTGAGATGACATGTGCTAACTGCAACATTCAAAAAATCCATACAGAAATTCGGCTACGGGCCACCGCTGGAGGTGAGAACCGTCATGGCAGCCACCGACCAGGCGTCGCCACTTGCCAGCCGCCGCTCCACGCAGTAGGGACACTCTCGTCCCCAGCACAACATCCTGGGGCACTGCAATAGCGGCACTAGGCCGAACGTGAGGTGGAGGCGCCGACAGGAAAGGAGTTTCCAAGAGGTCTCGCAGCAAGGAGCGGAAGAGGGGGGTGGGCGCCAGGGGCGTGCAACCGGCACGGCCTCCCAGCGCCAAATCCGCCGCCAGCTCGGTCGCGTCCCCTTCCGCCAAACGTAGAACTCCCTCCCCAGCACAACATCCCGGGCCACTGCAATAGCGGCACTAGGCCGAACGTGAGGTGGAGGCGCCGACAAGACAGGAAGGGAGAGGGTGCTCAACGAACAGCGAAAAGGCAGTTGACTGGACCAGCAACGACATAAGACGCCGGTGTCTAGCTCGCACTGCTCCTCCGCGGCAGTGGCAGCACGGGCGGGGCCAAGGCTACCAAGGTACCACCCGTGGACGAGCCCCGCCCCCACCCCCAGCCGGGGGTGGGGGCGGATGGAGGGCTCGCGATTCAGAGGGCCGAGGACGGTCGTCGGGTCCGCCCAGGCAGCGGGTGGGTGCGTGGGTCGGAAGGTGTATATAGTAGGAGTATGCGACTATTTGCCTGTAGTAAATCGAATCCGAATAGTAGAGTGACACTACGGGTACCTGCCACATACTGAACATTAGGGGCCTTCCCCCCCGGCTCACTAATAAAGGTGTGGGTTCATTGTCGGGGGGGTTCATTGTGGAGCAGGTAGTGTCACGTGTCAATAGTCGTCGCGCTAAAATCAGTACAGGTGCAGGTACTGGCGGTGTGAATTACAAAATGGGCAGTAACAAATCCACCTACCACTGAAAGTAGTAATGTACTAAAAAATCAACACAGCAAGCCGCCTAAAAGCAAGGGATGGATGAGTGATGCGCACACGGTGATGCGCAACACAGAGTCAGGGCCACGCGTGCACGTGTGTGTGTGGGTGATCCTCGGACGTGCTGTGCAGCTTCAGCAACGGGATGGCAGACGAATCTGCGCCGTCTGATGAGGCAGCGAGCGCGCTCTGGTACTGGTACCGTACCGATAGCAGCAGGGGGCGGCGCGCATCAGCTAGGGCGGGCGGTTCAGGTACCAGGTAATCCTTACAGGTACCGGTACAGATACGGTCTCTCCAGATACATACCTGTAGTGCGAAATTACAGGGTAGTGGTCTTCTTTATACACCGATGCTTTTCCATACATATACAGGATAAGGATTAAGGATTAGTGCTTTTACAGGGCAGTGATTTCGGTATACCTGTAGCGGCCTTAATGCGCTCGTTCAGGAATACTTGTAGCGAAGTAGCCCTGTGGTCGTTCCCTGTACCCTGTACTCGTTCAGCGCCGCTATTCGCGGGTCGACGGCGGGGCGCAGGGCCGGCGTACCTCTGTTCCCCAGTAGCAGCCCGCTCCGAAGACGGCCATGTTCCCTGCGCTCTGCGTAGGCTTGGCGCGGTTGAGCTCACCCCAGCCGCTAGCTTTTTTGCTCCCGGACGCGCCCATTCCGGTGGCTGCGGTGTGAACCAATAATGTGCTGTGTTCGCTGCCCGAATAGCTTGATGCAGCGCTGAGGAACACGGTCACTAGTGCAGCGGCGCCAACCACTGACGCTGCGGCGATGGCTCCGGGCAGGCGCATGCAGCACGCGTCGAGAGCTGTGCCACATATATTTTCAGGTCGGACGGGGTCACCAAGCAGTTGGCAGTGGCACGAGGTCATGAGGATGGGGTACCTGCTCTTGCTGTAGCGGACTATCACCGTACGTGGCTCAGTGCATGGCTGTGCCTGCAGCGAGCGGGTTTTTCTTTATTTGCCATCTATTTGCCATCTAAGGAGATCCTTACTTTGCCTCTGCTGCGGCTCTCTGCCACTCCGAAGCTACGATGCAGCGGTACCGCATACATACAGTATCTCATACTTGTTGTACGGTAGTTATAAAGGCATCTTTCGCGGATGTGGCGAACGAGCGTGATAGTTCACGTTATATATCGCTCGGACATTACGCGAGTAGCGACTACTGTTAGCTATAAATTTTACAAAATTGCGAAATCTCATCTTTTTTGTGTGTTTTGTTTTTTGAAATCTCATCTTTGATAGAGTGATAGGCTTAATTCGAAGGATAAATAGTCGCTAGACCGCGGATGCCGCTGGCGGGGCGCAGACGGCCGACGGCGGTTATATATATAGCCATTATCGAGACCTGTAGCGACCCGTAGCGAGTATATAGCGACCCGTACCCGTACCCCGCCGCACGACAGCAGCATTTCGCCATCCGCAGGGCGCGCGCCCGGCGGAATAAATAGCGACTTACTAACAATCCCGACTATGCCGGGCATGCGTGTCGGTATCTTTTTACCTTGAGGTTGATTATTGTCGTGACACCCCCAGATCATCCCCGAGTTGCTCCTATATGCCCCCCGAAAAGCTCGTCAAAAATTCCGAGTTTTCAAGGGTGGGTCCCCTCCGGCCCAATTCAACCTCATTTTAGGGAGTTTCTGGAACGACTTATAACACGCACATAAACACGGTCAGAATTGGCGCAGGGTTGGCACAATGCACAATGCAATAGCACGGGGTCGCCATTTGGCATTCGAATCAATAGTCACGCACTACTAGAATCAACGCGCATGCACCCCCCCCCCCCACACACACACACACACAAACACACACATGCACAAAGCTCTCCTCGCCATGTACCGACCGTCTCGCCTTTTGATTGTGGATACCCATGGCGCCAGTGCCTCACTGCCCTTCTTGCATCTATGTTTGTGCCCGTCGTGACGTTTTGCGAATTAGTGCCGCCCGGAGCTTAGCGACGCGCCTACAAAACATGAGCTAACCAATGCGCCCGTCGTTCAGCCCTCACGCGGCGCAGGCACCGCCACCTACGCCGTGACTATGCACCACCTCCCGCGCGCTGCTCCCCGATTGTCGTGCTGATATGATGCTCAACCTCTCCACCTGGCGGTGAGTAGCCGCATCTGGCCACTTTTCCCTTTCTGCAAGCTGGTCAAACATGTCACATGCATCCACAATCATGCCACTGAAGCGCGCGACTAATACCACTACTCGCCATTGTGCGAAGCAAGCCGCGCCACCTTGCTACCTCCTTACGTCGCTGTCCGAGTGCGTCTTTGTTGGGCCACGCTATCTTACGGTATGACGAACCCGCAGTCTAAATTCCTCGCCGATATCCAGTGTGGCGCGCCTTGATCTATCACGGCGTGAGTGTCACGGTGAATAGCCTAAGTGGACGAAATATGGACTACCTATATAGACAACTGACGGGATTCTTATGGACTAGCTATGGACTAGCGGTGATCGGAATTTACATGTATCTCGTAATGACTATTGGCGAGGAGTACTCGCATTTTGTTTTCGCGAGTAAAGTACTGCGCTCCTCTTCGCAGAGAATAATTGCGAGGCGGGTGATAAGAGTCGCGCACGCGCGGCCTCCAGCAAGGCGCGAGGCCTCAGTCTTGGCATTAAGTACAGCTGGTTTGACGAAGCGCGAGGGTTGGGCTCGGACTTTTTTGCAGTGAGTGCGTGGGGCTTGCGCGTTCGGAGGATCGAAACACATTCCGCCAGCCCCCTCCCCTTCGACTTTTTTGTGGCGAGACCTTCAGCACACACCTTCCGCACCGTGCTATGGACGGAAGGGGCGGAGGATAGCCACCAAGTAAGGTGAGGGGGGACGTGGGGGGAGGGGGGGGTCTCTCTCGCTCGCTCGAGTGGGGGAGGGGGGGGGGGGGGGGTTAGTCGCTGTCGCTCGCTCGCTCGGGGGGGGGGGGGGGGGGGAGGGGGGGGCGGGGGAATTCGCTCACTCTCGCCTGCTCGAGAGCAAGGATGAGCGGGTCGGGGATCGCTCTCGCTCGCCCGAGAGGAGAGGGGGCAGTCGCTCTCGTTCGCTCGCTCCAGGGGGAGAGGCATTCGCTCACGCTCGCTGGCTCGCTTATTGCTCGCCCAAGGGGGGAGGGGGTGGGAGGGGGGGGGGGGGGGGGGTCATGCTCTCGTACATCGTCTAGCTAGTAGATGCCGCAGCGGACGGTGGCAGGTTGGCGTTGAACTCGGTCCGAAACCGGCGGAACAACGCCCACGGGTCAGTCACGACAGTGCCGTTCCGGTTCGCGTGACCATGCGGCGGATGGTCTAGAAGTGGTGTAGTGGCATGTACTTGGTGAAGTTCGGTTTGTCGTGCACTGTGAGATTCAGATGTGACATACAGGTGACGAAGCACACTACTAGCGACTATTATTTATCCGTGAAGGCTGCTGCTGGTGGCGGCACGTCCATCCAGTTACGTGCGAGTACATCCGACGTTATTGCCGGCGGGCGATAAATCCTTTTTGTCATCATTCTGGTAGTCGTACCAGCCCGGTGAAGCGTTACATGGCACTGACGTATAAGGTACAAGGTTGTCCGTGTAGTACCGGGTAGTACGCGATATATTTGTTAAGCCGGTACCGGGTATCTAGTACGAACCCGGCGCTATGACGAGTCGTCCTGTGGATAACTACGACTACACTACGCGTCAAAATAAATGGCAAACCCTAGTCGGAGTAGGGTTCGTGCTCATGTGCAATCGAAGCTGGATGCGCCACATACAATAGGGGGGTGTTTTGGGTAGGAGTGTTGGCTACAAGCCCCATATTTTACATTGAATTGATTGGGCCTTGTACATTGAGATGTACGTAGATGTAAAAACCACACACGAATTTCGCGAGTCTTGAGTTTACATAAGCACAAATAATCATAAAAATATTCCTAGGCGCCAAAGTGTGGCGGGTCTTTGGCATGGCTCTGTAGCAATCGACTGCCCATCCATGTGCTCAGATGGCACCGCGGCCGATCCCGCATCGCGTCTTCTTGCCGCTCGTAATGCGCGCGTACATTGACGTTACACAATTGTTACACGTGTCGCGATGCACGTACTCGCGTAGGCGGCCATTCTTTGTGTAACGAGACCGCGAAAATTTTGGCAACCGATGCATGTGGTAGTGCACGACTACCTCTACACGGTGGGGCAAAGCATGTATCCAACTCTTACGGCGCGCGCCGTAAGAGCACCTAAAAAACCCCCTAAGTCCAAATCCGTCATAGATGTCATATATTTCCACCTAAATTCTACGATTTGAGCAATTGTTTTCGGACATTTCGGGTTAGGTAAACACCGGCAGGTCATCGCGCGTCCCATGTTCGCGGGGTTTTCGAAATGGTTTCGGAATCGCAAAATACTCGCCAACTACCCCCGGAGGACCGTTTGCTTACCATTAATTTTGAAGCGTAGTGTATTAGTACATGGGAGCGCAAATCGCAGCCGTGCGTATTTGGTAACACTGGGGAATTTTGTGTACATTATAGCTAGTACTGCTGAACGGGCCTGCCAGCCGTCCGATCAAAGGTCATCAGATGGGCGGTTTGGCTGCCATGTTTTGCCAAAGAGTGCTCACGTTACATAAATATTCGCGAGGGGGAGGGCGGGGGCAGGCAGCGGTTTGCCGAAGAATGTTTGAATTACAATATTCGCGACAGCTGCCATCGGGGAATGTGGCCCCGGTGGGGGGGGGGGGGGGGGGGGGAGGCGGGCGGGCGTGCCCCCGCCGCCCCCCCCCCCCCCCCCCCCCCGCCGCTCCCGCCGCTCCCGCCGGGGGAGTGAGGGGAGGGGGGTAAGGGGGCGGGGGCTACTGCTTGTTCTTGTTCTTGCGTGCCCGGGGGACCCTCCGCTTCGACGATCTCGCTGCCTCCGCCTCCGCCTCCGCCTCCGCCTGCGCCTCCGACTCCGCGACCGTCAGTTTCTTACCTCGGCGCTTCTTCACTGGCCTCTTCCGCTTCTTGTCATCCGTCAGTGTCTTCACCACCCCGGGAGGCTGTGCCGTCGACGCCGCCGCCATGAGCTTCCTTACCTTGGCGTCGGGACGCCTCCTGTGCCGAGACGCCCACAACAAGCCACAATCGTTTCGCCTTTAAGCGGCTGAGGATGCGGCCTCCTCGGCCACCACGAGTTGCGCCGCTGGCACTGTGGAAGCCTTGGCGTTGAGGTGGGCCTTACGGCGCTCCCGGACGAGCCTGCGCGCGGCACAAGTTAGCCACGAGTGGGTGCGTGCTAATGCGGAGGGTGGAGTGTTTTGTTGCGCGCCCATCTTGTCACGCGTTTCCTCATGTCTTTCTCGTCCTCCTCGATGCCGGCGGCGCGGACACGCGAGACAACAAGGCTCGCCGCCCACTTTTGCCCGGGGGGCGAGGTCTGCCATGGCGCTGTGAGCGGTGAAGGGGCGTGGGGGGGGGGGGGGGGGGGGGGGGCGGCCGAGGTGGAGAAACTAACACCCAGTCGACGACCGCCTTCCGCAGCAGTCAACGACACATCGGAGGCGAGGAGCAGCGCGCCACTACTATTTATATGCACGTATTGTCAAGAGCTAGTCGGCGCGGCATTGTGTCGGTGTAATTTCGCAATGTTTATTGTTGAAGTAGCACGGCGTAATGAATACGCGGTTTCACCGAGTGAATCCGGGATAATATGTGCGGTAGGGCGCGCGTATATGTGCGCGACGAATGTGCGCGCGCAGCGTTGTGCGGCGGTGTTCGGCGGTGTGCGGCGGTGTGCACCGATGTTAATATAGTGTGAATATTATATCGGCCGTAGACGATCGGGTCTGGCAGCACCGCCCGTGCTTGTAAATAAGCGACAATGGATCACGTCATGCTCCGGTTGTACTCCTACACTTCCTCCACTCTGGCGGGTGGGGGGGGGGGGGGGGGGCGGGGGGGGGGTCCTGTCCTTATTACTTGCATCGGTGGACGTGCTGGATATGGAGGTCACCGGGCAAATCGCGTGGTTTCGGAGCAGTTCATTCGCGCCTCCTCGTATTGTTTGCAATCGTCGCCCTAATCCAATGCAGGGTGAGTAGCGGGACACTGTGCCCCCCCCCCCCCCCCCCCCGGGTTTATGTAAACAAATATCTAGCCGTGCATGCGCCGCAATCGGTACCCAATGAGCGGGGTATGTGACAGTGGTTTCGGAGCAGTGCAAGCATTCCGTGCGTGTGCACAAGCACGTACGACTGGGAATGAGGCGGGGGTTGCGGATGGAGTGCATTGGCGGTGCATAGAATAGCGTGTTCCTGGGGTTTTGGCTGCATCAGACGCCGTATTCCCATCCATCCGGCACGGAATGTCCGGTTTTCACACATTTGTGTGTTAATATAGTGTGAATATTACGCGTCTTTTACGCCGGGTGGATGGGCATCCGGCGTCCGATGCACCCCAAGTATTGACAGCACGCTACTCTACGCACCGCCAATGCACTCCGCAAGCCCCGCCTCCATCCGCGTCGGAACCAGTAGTAAGTGTTGTTGTGTGCGCACATCGTGACAACATTACACGGTGGCAATTGCAATTAGCGGTGGATAATGTGAAGGCGTTTTCGAAATCGACAGAGAATGAGGCGGTGCTGGCGGAGTGCATTGGCGGTGCATAGAATAGCGTGTTGCTGGGGTTTTGGCTGCATCGGACGCCGTATTCCTATCAATCCGGCACGGAATGTCCGGTTTTCACACATTTGTGTGTTAATATAGTGTGAATATTACGCGTCTTTTACGCCGGGTGGATGGGCATCCGGCGTCCGATGCACCCCGAATCTCACCAACACGCTACTCTACGCACCGCCAATGCACTCCGCAAGCCCCGCCTCCATCCGCGTCGGAACCGGTAGTAAGTGTTGTTGTGTGCGCACATCGTGACAACATTACACGGTGGCAATTGCAATTATTAGCGGTGGATAATGTGAAGGCGTTTTCGAAATCGACAGAGAATGAGGCGGTGCTGGCGGAGTGCATTGGCGGTGCATAGAATAGCGTGTTGCTGGGGTTTTGGCTGCATCGGACGCCGTATTCCCATCCATCCGGCACGGAATGTCCGGTTTTCACACATTTGCGTGTTAATATAGTGTGAATATTACGTACGCGCCTTTTACGCCGGGTGGATGGGCATCCGGCGTCCGATGCACCCCAATTATTTGCAGCACGCTAGTCTGTGCACCGCCAACGCACTCCGCAAGCCCCGCCTCCATCCGCGTCGGAACCGGTAGTAAGTGTTGTTGTGTGCGCACATCGTGACAACATTACACGGTGGCAATTGCAATTATTAGCGGTGGATAATGTGAAGGCGTTTTCGAAATCGACAGAGAATGAGGCGGTGCTGGCGGAGTGCATTGGCGGTGCATAGAATAGCGTGTTGCTGGGGTTTTGGCTGCATCGGACGCCGTATTCCCATCCATCCGGCACGGAATGTCCGGTTTTCACACATTTGTGTGTTAATATAGTGTGAATATTACGTACGCGCCTTTTACGCTGGGTGGATGGGCATCCGGCGTCCGATGCACCCCGAATCTCACCAACACGCTACTCTACGCACCCCCAACGCACTCCGCCAGCCCCGCCTCTTTCCGCGCAGGTCCTACGTTCCATTGTATGTATATACATACGTACATGTACTGCTCCGAAACCAGCCCAAACTTAATGAGTGCACAAGTGTAAATGGGGGGGGGGGGGGGGGGGGGGGGGGATGTGGCGGCGGGGCATCCACTCACACATACCCCGGCGATGCATGACAGATATTACATGCCGTGGCGGGTCGGCGGGCCGACCCGGCGGGGGGTGGGGGGGGGGGGGGGGGGGGGGGGGTCTATTCAACTACACGTGCCACAGTGTCGTTTCGTGGAGCAGTATATGTGCCCGGCCTCATTTATACCGCCCCCTACCTGCGCTGCATGGTCCACCCCTACGAATTACTTAGCACAAACCGCCATTACTTAATAGGAACCTAGCACAGCCAGGCTTATATGCCCGCTTTGCCGATCAACTTCTACGCACTTTCCGTCCCTCAACCGCCGGACATGGGGGTTAAGCCGCCAGCCTCGGCAGTTGCTTAGCCAGACTTGGCATCCCGTACCGTGTCCATGGCTTCGCAGCTCTGCCGCCGGCACACGCCGAGTCCGGGGCTTGCTGCCGCGGGGTTGCGCACGCATGCACGCACGGTAATACGCCGCCGACGCCGCCACGCTTACTTCCACCACCTTCGCCAGCCGCAGCTTCGCACGCCGTTCCGCCGACATACGAAACGCACGAATCCCCCCCCCCCCCCCCCCCGTCCCCGCGTCATGTATAATATATTCGAGGCGACTATGCGGGGCGCAGCACACGCCGCGGCGTGGGTCGGCGGAGCGGCATGCGGCGGGAGCCCTAATGGCCGGGCAGTATCGACACCCACACAGGCACCGCCGCTCACCTCCGACGCGGATGAACCGCCTCCCAAAGGAAACATGCCGGTTGGTGGTAAGCCCAGCAGGCGTGGGGTGCCGGCGCCGGTACTGGTGCGACGGAGCTGTCGCGTCAGGAACCGCACCGCATGTGGAGCAACACATGGCGGTGCCGGCCCCACCTATGTCTAGGGCCACCTCCTCACAACACCCCGCCACGACGGCGTCGGCCACCGCCGACGGCGCCGTTGCGGGGGGGGGACGCCCTGCCAGGCGACGATGATGCGCCTGGTGCGCCGCGTCAGGAGGCGGAGGAGGCCGTGGTCGAGGCGACTGATCGGGCTGAGGGGGTTGTTGAGGCGAGCGAGGCTGCGCTCGCGCCACCCGCCCCGCAGCCACCTGCGGGACATGCCGACTTGCTCGTCGCCATGTTGACCGGAGCACTACGAGCAGTGGCGGGAGGCGGCCACATGCACTATCATGTGCGTGGACTGCGGCCAACGGACGGACTGGGAGTGTTGCTGCGACGGCACCCCGGCTTTGTGCGGCCCCAAGTACCCATGCATGGCGACCCATCAGCGGGCAGTCCCCTGCCCGACCACGGCCACGGTGAGGGCGGAGTTCCGCCATGTCAGGGACGCGTTCCACGACGCGACTCGCGCCGCCGTGTGTGAGGCTTCCGAGAAGGCACGCGCGGCTGGTGGGGTGCGCAGGGTGAGGCGGCGGACGGCCCAGGAGATGAAGGAGAGCGAGACATGCCGTCAGTGAGGTCGGGCGCAATGTCATTGGGTGGGGCACACGGACGTGTAACACTTGCACTTTGCGCGTACTGCTGGGTTACATCCAGGCGGTGTCACACTATGCAACCGGAAAGGCTGCGTTGCTACTGCAAACGATGCTACGCCTCACTCGGTAGCAACCGCTGCCCCGCCTATCCCACAGCCGTTGCCCCCCCCCCCCCCCCCTCGCGCACCGTCCTGCGACCTCGCGTGGATCCCCGCCACCAGCAGCTTGCACTTGCACTTTGCGCGTACTGCTGGGTTACATCCAGGCGGCGTCACACTATGCAACCGGAAAGGCTGCGTTGCTACTGCAAACGATGCGACACCTCACTCGGTAGCAACCGCTGCCGCGCCTATCCCACAGCCGCTGCCCCCCCCCCCCCCCCCCCCCCGCGGGATCCCCGCCATCAGCAGCATGCACTTGCACTTCGCGCGTACTGCTGGGTTACATCCAGGCAGCGTCACACTATGCAACCGGAAAGGCTGCGTTGCTACTGCAAACGATGCTACGCCTCACTCGGTAGCAACCGCTGCCCCGCCCATCCCACTCGCCTTGGCGCCGCGCTCCCCCGGCCGCCGCGCCTTGGCGCCGCGCTGCCCCGGCCGCCGCGCCTTGCCGCCGCGCTGCCCCGGCCGCCGCGCCTTGGCGCCGCGCCTTGGCGCCGCGCTGCCCCGGCCGCTGCGCCTTGGCGCCGCGCTGGGTCTAGAGTCCTCCCCTCCCTGGTGAGCGCGTCCACCTGCGCCTTGCGCTCGGGGCCGTCCTCCTCCGTCACCACATTCTGCAACCCCCACCGCGTGACGAACCACGCAGCTCCTTGCATGCGCTTGTACATGTGCCCAAGCACCGCCTGGGGACGCGAAGCTCCTTCTCGGTCATGATCGCCTTCACCCGGGCCTCCTCGAACAGCGGACCGGCGTTAAGAATGGAAAATGTTTCCATGTGGTGCAAGCAGTCCTCCATGACCCAGCCGGACTGCACCGTCACCTTGCCTGACCCTGCAGTCATGGAGGGGAATGCCGTCATGCCCACGCCCACGCCCACGCCCGGGGGGGGGGGGGGGGGGGGGGGTTACCTTTCGACTTCTTGGACACCGCAAACGAAGGGCGCAACCCGCGTCCAAAGTTGCTGGGTATCGGGACTAAAGCCTGGCGCCGGTCTTCCTGCTTCATAGCTCGGAATCCAATGTGGCCCTGCACGGTGACAAATTTCCTCCAGAAGTCCCTTCCCAAGCCAAAAAAAAACAGGTGGAACGGCGCGAGGGGGAAGAGGTTGACCATGCTGACATAGCCCAGGACCACATGCACATGGCACACGCCATGGCAGCCAGTGTTGTGCTTGGCCTCCGCCAGCCGGGTTGTGTTGAACGCACGCCGGGCAAGGTGCGTGATTCACTGGACAAGTCATCGCCTTCATGGACGGTTACCAAGCGAGCATCCCCGTCCGCATCCACAGGGGGGTGCTCCTGGGCAGCCGCCATAGCCTCCACAACCTGCCACGCCGACCGGGCGGGTGCGTGTGATTCCATACAACCGCAGTTGAGTGGTGCCACCCGCACGCAGGCCGGGCCCACTCACCTCTGAACGCAGAAGGTCCACAATGTCACCGTCCTCGAAAACAGCGCGCCACTGGGTCGCCCCGCCGTAGTCCTCCAACACCCACTCGGTAACGACGCCGGTTATCACGCCGTAGTGCCATACTCCCCGGAACTTCTTGGCGATGACCTTCATGTAGAAGTCACCGGGATCGCCTTTCCGTATCACGCCCTCATCGGCAGCTTCCACGTCCGCCGGCGGCCACGCAGGCGCGTCGATGTCCACACCGTCTTCGCCAACGGGGTCCTCCCCCACACCCATCACATCGTCCTCCGAGACCGGCGCCGGCGGGCCGTTTCCGACGGTTGCAGATACTCCTGCTGCCGCCCCTGCCGCTGCTGCTGCTACTGCTGCCGCCCTGCTGCTGCTGCTTGTAATAAGGCGGCCTTGCGGTGCAACTTAGCCGCACGCTTCAACGAGTGGCTACAATTCGGGTATTTCCGGAAGTGCCGCTCTCGCGCCGTCCTTTCACTACTGCCCGTCACGATGCCGTGGCAGTGCTTGCATGTGTACACGCCATTCTTCGACACACTCGACATCCATCCCTCTCCCGGCATGCCTGCTGCCGCGCGCGCGCGGGGGGGGGGGGGGGGGGGGGGGGGTTGAGAGTTGGGGTGGATGTAGCCCACCACCGGCAGGGAGCACAAATGCGAGTGCGCGGCTGTCCGCGCTTGGTTCAGCGGTGAGCGGCGGTGACCGCCAGGCGACCCCGTACTTCATGCGCGTGCTGGGGCGTTACACAATCATCAGCAGTTAGGGCGGCTGCATTAAAACGCGCACCTACGAACACCACCTACCGCCTACCACCTACCGTACCACCTACATCCGCCCACACCTCCGCCCGTCGTGCCGCACACCGCCGCACACCGCGGCGATGTGCAGCGATGTGCAGCGAGTACTTGCAGCCGCCTGTACTTAGCCCGGGTACTCCGCGTCGGCGGGCGACACGCGAGCCCGCGTGCGCATATCAATTTGATGAAATTATGGAAACGAGAAATTCATATAGTACTTTACAGGTCGCCCGCGATAGTCGTCGCTACTGGGTATGAAATCCACGTCCCTCGTCCGTCCCGTATCGTCCCCGTATGTCGTCGTTCGTCACCAGTAGGGCACATTTACGTCACATCTGAATCTCACAGTGGTGGATGCCGTCGAAAAGGCCGTGGGCTCACACTCCACAGGTCGCGACCCTTCTTGCTATAGACCGACCCAGCGATAAGTCCCCAGAACCGGACGAACTCGTGCATACTAACATGCCGGAACGTTGTCTTGCCACGCATGCCAACAGCGGTGAGCCTTGCCATGTCGGCCTCGATATCCCCGGGATACATGGCTTTCAAGAGGCGCACAATATCGCCCGCGGCATTTTCCACGGGTAGGCCGCCACCGGAACTGCATTGCAAGCGGCGGCCAACGCAGCGGCAAGCCCTCGGCCGTACTGAAATTGAAATTGATGACAACTTGCTAGCATGCTGCTCTCTACCGCTCAGACTGAGTTGTCCTTAGGGCATGCTATCTCCAACCATATTAGGGAACGTAGTCTGATTACAGCTCAAATTTCTGGCCATTCTCTTTAGCTTCCAAGCCCCACCTCCCTCCATAACGTCATCAGAAGCTGTGTTATTTTTCGGATAACCACGGGCGGTCGCTAGTACGAGCGACTACCGCTAGTTGGCTGTGCAAGGGATGACTAATGCAGTTCTCGCCTCACCCCCGCCAAGTACGCCATTAATGCACCGGTCGCCGTGCTACGTCTTGGCTCCACCTGCCGCCATCGCTGAAAATATCATGCAAATTGCGGCGCTTTTCGCCCCGCCACTCCGGCTGTGGCGCTCCGAAAGCCTTGGCCGCAGTCCACCGCTGCTGCCTCAATCTCGCCCGATTGAGGTCTTGCGGTAGGACCCCCAAGGGGGATTGGAGAGGGAAAGGTGGGCACCAAACGCCCCCCCCCTTCCCCCCGCCTCCCCCGCCCCATCGTCTGCGCGTTGTGGCTTCGTGGTCGGCAGACCGATCTTGCTCGCATGCGCACCGCTCGCCGCCGAAACGCGCCTCGTCGCTATTGCTGCCGCCCGTTCAGGGTCAGACTGGGCTACCCACCAGCTGACTCCTTCCCATGCCTCGTCGCGACGGGGCACTCCGGCTTCTGTCGCATGACCCCTCAGTCGCCGCCAGACCCGGCCTCTCCGCCCCTGAACGCCCGCCCCGCCTTCAAGTGCCGGGCTCATGTCTCCTCGCCGCTCGCCGCCCTCGCCCGTTCTTACGGGACGGCTGAGGGTTCCCCAGGTGTTCCATACGGGTTTGTTGCAAGACGCCGCCATAAGTTCCGTCGTATTAAGCTAGGACCCTCGGAATCACAAATGGAACACGTACTGGTGGGGGATACGCCATCTTTTGCAAGTTGGCCGCGGGTCGTACCGAGGTATGAGAACACCATGTTATTTCCGAAAAACCCTTGCGAGTGGGCTGCCCCCGGCCGAATCGTACAACCCCCCTCCCCACCCGTAGGCGGATCTCAGAGAGGCCGACTCTAGGCCGGGGTCGTACATGGATTATATACATGCCGTACAAGGGCGCTGCCCGGCGGTGCCAGAAAGGCTACCGGGACTGCGAGTATAATTCAACCGCCCCCCCCCCCCCCCCCTCCCCCCCCGCCCCTATAGGGCTCCCCGGTCGTCGCAGGATCCGAGGCCCCACCACAACCGGCCACCCCGCTCAACCTCCTACCGCACCCACCCTGGCACGGGTCCTAGGGGTTACAAGCGCCCACCACATTGAGGTGGGGATGGCGCCGCCATGCATGCATGCCGCATTTTCTCGGGATCCTCCTAGTGGGCCGTTGCATGGTAGCGGGCGCCCCTTGGTAGTATCCTTGATCCCGTGACCCGCAACGGCAGCCTCGTCCATCACAGCCTACCTGACACTCTTGGCATGCTGCGTCACATAGACGATGGACTACGCTGCCGACTACGTGCGCGCGCCATGTGGGAACGGGCGGAGGCACACCGCTGGCCGCCCCAGGGTCGTAGGGATGCTCTCCGCCGTTGGACGCATGCCGTCTTCTTCCTCGTCGTCCGAGGAGTCACCCAGCCAGGTGAGGCATAGCCGGATCCTCCTTTATCTCGAAGGAGCTGACACCGCTGCCGGAGCCCTCGCTGGTGGAGTGTTCCGCCGCGCGGGTTGAGTCGTCGGTACAAATGTGAGCGAGTCCCCGCCCAATGTAGTTGGAATGCCGCTTTCGTTCACTACCGATGTAACACCTTCACCTCTAGTAGTTTTTGGGGACGCATTGGGGCGCAATGGGATGATGGCAAACTTGGGATGGGACACTTGCACCAGTGATGGAGCATATTGCGGTAGACGGCATGCTGGCGTTAGTTCGGCGGCTTGACCTTGAGCGCAAGGGAAGATTCGACGACGGCCGCCTTGCCCTCCCATACGACCACACAGCAAATCCTCGTATACTACGCGCGGACATTTTAATATAGCGTACTCGCGGGACAACGATCACGAATACGGCCTCCCCTGCGGCGTTGCGGCAGAACCTACTCACGCCTCGACCCATGACCAACCACCCTGACCGTGCGTCCCCGTGTGGTCGCGACTGGTGACCAAACTGGAGGAGTGCGCTCTCAACCCTAAAACTTGGCGCTGGGTGCGAGCAGTCGTGCGGAGGTGGCGTCAGCCGTCTGAACGGCGAGCGGCCGGCGGCTGCAGGTGTGATCCGCGTCCTTCATTTGCCGACTCACCCACCCAACTGCACCTGCTGGTAAAGCACACGGCTCCATCTAGACCTCCGATGCGGTGGCCGTTTTTTTCGAAACACCTTTCTTAGTACCAAACCTGGCTAGCTACGTGGGGGTTTGGGGATTTTTGTCGTGTCGACAGAGAAATAGGCGTTCGCATGACCACCCCTTTGGTTGTTGTTTTGTTACAGTTGGCTATGGGGGCAGCAGCCGCCCCCGCGCTGCAGCAAGAGGGCCCATGTCTATTTTGCCTTTCCGAGCAGTTTAACGACGAGTAGTATGGATCGCAGCCCACCCGCTGGATCAACCACTCGTGCAGCAACTGCCTAGGCCCTCTGGTAGCGTCAGTGGACCTCGTGGAGCAGGACGAATGGGAGACACTCTTCCATGCCGCCTGCTTCGAGGAGATGGGTCGCGACTTCAAGATTTCCAACGCGGCGAAGAGCGTCAAGCTTCGCGGCTTCCCCCCCAGGCTGCTGACCACCTGGACGGCTCACGTACAGAGCGACGCAAGCAAGGGCAGTTACCCATGGGACAGGGAGCTGCGCGTGGTCAGATACTGCGAGCGTGGCAGTTGCGAGAAGCCGGGGGTGGACTGCAAGGTGCGCGGATGGAGCTTCCACACTGCTTATCGCGCGATGGAGCTGTTGGGCGGGTTTCATCACATCCGCCAGACGGGCAAGGACAAGGGTTATGGGAACATCAGGCGGAGAAGAAACAGCAATACGTCACTGTGGGGAGGCAGATGTAGGGAGGGCGTCCCCTGCATTGCCCATAGTGCTTCTGCTGCTCCGTCTGGCGCTTGTTGGTGCTCCAGCCATCGACTGATGGCTGCGCGCTTGATGGACCGATCTTGGCATCACATTCTACAGTGTAACAATAATGCATAAGTACATGACCATCACATAATGAGTCCCACATGCAACACACATCAGATGGAAGAACACATTACCTGCTGCAGGGCAATCATATGTGTAGTCCAGCACCTTGTGCGCAAGCTCCACCATCCGCTCGATGAACCGCTGTGGCAGCCCACCATGTGCCGCCCATGCTGCCTTGGATCTGTGCAGAATGCCCTTGGGTGCCATGCAGTAGATGCATGGATAAAAGGATGAGCACCCACACAGTCCCAGCCATCCGTTGAGCAACTTCAAGTCGCCGCCCATGCACACCTCCACTCCATGCTTCTTGCCGTCTACCATCAGCCCCTCAGCCAGCAGGGTGCCAATATGTTGAGGCAGGGTAGGGAGGCTCTTCATGACGTCCTCGTAGCAATCATCACGCAGGAAGAATGCGCATGGCAGATTGTTCTCCACGGAGTTGACCAGCAGCCTCTCCTTCCCCTTCACTCCCACCACTGATTCATCATCATACACAATCTGTGGCAATGATAGCATGCACATTATCACTCACATATGTCTATGTAACAGCATGCAGCAACACATGTATATAATGTAGCACCGACATGGCATGCATACCTTCGCAACAACCACCGTTCCATTTGCCCTTGTAGATGTGAAAATTTCTGATGCATCAGCAATCACTTGGATGCGCAGTATGTCCCCTGGTTTGATGATCTTTGCCTTCAACAAGGTGCGGACGCGCTGCTGCAGCACCAATCTCAATTGAAGGGTGGAGGTTATCGGGTCGTCTGCGGTCTCCAACCCCACCAAGTTCACCTCATCCTTCTGCTGGCCCAAGATGATGTCAAGAGATGGAAACTTGCACATGAGAGACGCAGCATGCAACACATGCCTAAAAAGGTTTCTCCAAGTCCGGGTCCCAAACGTGTGACGCAAGATTGATAAGCCGTTGGTACGCATTTTGCGATAGCCGCAAGTCTGTATAGATTTGCAACCCATTGTGCAACCACAACGCTCGCACAGACATCAAGGCTCGTTCCACTGCTTCTTTGAAAACATTCTTAAATTGTTTTGAGCGCAAGATGGCTGAGACTACCTCTGGGTATCTCGCCAGCAGTGCGCCCAAGATGAAGCGGGGTGTGTGCGTATCCCTCACTCCCGCTGGCTGCCCCACTAGGTCCTCTTCCTTCTCAATCTGCTCCCACTCCTGAGGCGGCGGCGGCTGTTTCTGCTTATTCGCTGTGCTAGCATCATCGCAGTTGTCCGCTGTCTGGCTGTCGCTGTCACTGTCACTCTCTACGACCGTCTTTGTGTACATCTCCTTCCAACTGTCGTCGTCACCAACGATCTCTGTGAGCCAGTTGTCTAGCATGTCGACCTTGCGGCCGATGTGCTTTCGGATCGTCGCGTAGTTGCGCGCCTCCCTCAGTTTATAGACCAGCCCGCTCGGCCGTTCCCTCACCGACCGGTATGCCGCCGCCTCCTCACCACCAGAGTCACTCTTAGAGCTGACCTCATCGCCACTAGCATCGTGGGCATGCTCGGGACAGTTGTATAGCTGCCGCACTTTGGCGCGGAGGCGTGATATCGCCTTATCCTTTTTCCGGCGCAGGATCGCATCCTCCTCGCGCTGTTTAGCCTCCTTTGCGAGCAGCGACCGCAACTCCTTCTCGACGGCCTTCTGTTTGTCCACCACCGCCCCCCAATACTGCTCTGCTTCCTCCGCACCCACTGCTCGCTTGACCAAGTATTTGAGTTGAGACCTCAAGTTTCCCAACTCCGTGCTGGCGCGGATCATGCGACGCGCATTCTCCGCGGCTCGCGGGCTGCGGGTCGGCACTGTTGTTGCTGTCGCCCCGCCGCCCGCATTGGTAGTCGCATTCTCCGCTGCCTACCGGCGCTCGCGCCGTTTTGCAGCTCGCTGCTTCTTAGTCTTGACGGCCATAGCGTTGCTGTTGGGAGGCGTGTAGGATTGAGAGCCGTACGTAGTATCGGTGTCTGGACCACCTGGCGCATGCACGGCATGCGCCGGTCCAGCTACCGACCCCGCCGCCCTGGCCCAGCACGTACCGCCGCCGCCCAGCCGCGCCGCTGGTCAACCCGCCGACCACGTACGGCCCCCAGGGTCCCGTACACACTGTACGGGCTAGGTATGATAGTATCAGGCATGTGCAGGGTACCTACGGGCATTCTAAGGGGGTGTTACAGTGGTACACCTGCACGCGTACGGTAAAATGTCCCAATTTTAGGCCAAAAACTGCGCTGTGCACTTGCCATAACTCTTGGACTTGCCAACGGTCCGAAAGGCGCCCGGGCACGTTGCTGGCGCTGCTGGCCCTCGGAGAGAGGTAGGAAAGGGCCCCCTGCGGGCAGAGACTCGCGGGGCCCTTGCTACAAACGGTGGACCTCACAGCGTTCAATTCGAATTGCACTTTACAAAAACCTTTTTCGCTTATGGGACCGTACTAATATAGCCCCAGATCACTTGCTCTTATATTATAGTCGGGTAAATAAGGTGTCAAGTACCTCATCAAGAACCGAAATTTATGTTGGTATTTCGAAAACATGTGCAGGCATGATCCCGTTATATATTGAAAATGATTGCAGCCATGCTGAGTCCCGTTTGGAACTCGACGCGTTGAATGATTTGTCAGACAAATATTGCTGCGAGGCAAGTCTATATTGGCATGCTAAACGAGGCATGCCCTTTGGTGCCTTGCCAAAATAGACATACGGCCCAGGTAACCCCCTCCAATCATACCCGTGGTGTATGTGCAAGTACTGCCGGGCCGTCGGACACTGAGTCGGCATGTAATATGACGTGTCGGTGCGGTGAAGGTGGCAAGGGCATGCATGCGGTCAGTGAAATAGACAGCGGGAGGGGGGGCTTGTTTGGCCAGCAAGCTCAACGTTCTATGTTGGGGGTTACTTACCATTCAGACACTGCATGCAAACCTGTACCCGCACACCTGAATACACCCATACTAATATTGTCCACTCAGTTATACTAGCACGCCTATATATACCCATACTTATACCGCCCTTTCACTTATATGCTAGCACGCCTATATACATGTGTACTCATACTGCTCAATGACATCCGCCAATACGCGTACACTGCGTACATGTTACACGTCATCCCCTTGTCAGCCATTACGCCCCGATGGCTCCTCGATGATTTCAAGCCTTGATTGCATATCTAACCCTAATGCGTGCATGCAACACATTGCTAAGCCGATAGGTGTATAAAGCCGTGTACACCCCAGTACACAAAATGTAACTACAATATCCTTTGCTGCAAACCTTTTCCTTGCCCCTCGTCAAAAGCCCCTCGTCAAAAGCTAAAATTCCCAGATCCCCCGAAATTATTTTATTAGTGTTAGGAGGGTTGGGCGGCACGGTGGTGCCTTCGGCCGGCTGCGGTGGCGCGGCATTGTGGGATAAGGCGATGGCTTATTTACTATAAGCATCGCCGATAGAGCGCCGAACCCCCCCCCCCCCCCCCCCCCCCCCCGGCCCCCTTCCCCATGTGTAATGCAAGTCGTATGCACTTGGCACCGACGGTGAACAACGCAAAAGCCCATAAAAGCCAACCAATTGTCATGATAATGGGTTAGGAGTTAGTTTCCGACGTCTTTGATCGCATATACTTGTGTGTTGGGTGGTGGGTCGTCGGTTATTGACATTCAAGCTGGTATAGCGAAAAAATAGGTGTGAGTGAACCGCGGCCGGCTGAGTCCAATGACCGCCATTTCATATGCTGAGCGCTACATGGTGTCGCGACTCACGGCAGCACGCCTCAGCTCACCTCATACATGTAGGCTGAGGTGTATGGCTTTGCGAAACATAGTCTAGGGGCCGGCTCGTGGCGAGTGCTATAAGGGGGGATTGGCTTGTGGCGGTCGCTTAGAGGGGCCGGGGGGGGGGGGGGGGTTGATGCCTGACGCTCGTTTTCGCCGTCGGGCCCCCATGTTGACCCGACTCCAGCCAAACGCCATGACCGCCCCACCTAACGACCATATCACGTAGGGTAGGGAGGGTATAGGAAGGTAAGGGGATGTGCTAACGGGACCCATAAACCTTTGGGTGTGCGTGCTGCAGGGTGATTTCTCTGTATTTGGTCAATTTAGGTGCCTGGCCAATGTAGGGCGTTGCCTCGCTATGGATATCGTACAAAAGTCCCCGAGGCACTAGGACTTCGTGCCCGGAGTTACGTGATACTCGCTAATCATTTTCGAGCGAGGAATGACGACTACCGTACGCATATATAACAAGTACGGGTAGCTGTGATTTTTTAGGGTCTCGGGTAGTCGTACATGCTCTTCGTCTAAGAGGTCCGTGAAATACGACTCGCGACTACGACGTATGCTACTCGAGTTATATTTTACCCCATTCGAAGGCGGCCGGGACTGCCATCGACCGTTGTTTAGAGGTGGGCCCCAATAATTCTTGAAGGAATTCCAAGATTTGGAATTCCAGAGGCATATATAACAAAGAATTCCATACCGACCAAACTTTCCATTGCTCAGGACCACCAATGTGTGTGTGTGTGTGTGTGTGTGTGTGCGCGCGCGCGAGCGCGTGTGTGCGTGTGTGTGCGAGCTCGCGCACGCGCGAGTGTGTGTGTGTGTGTGCGCGCGCGCGTGTGTCACTGTGTGTGGGTGCGTGAATGCGGGTGTATGTGTGTGAATGTGACTGTGACTGTGACTGTGACTGTGACTGTGTATGTGTATGCGTGAGTGTGGGTGTGTATGTGACGGTATGTCACGGTGTGACTGTGTGCGCGCGCGCGTGTGTGTGTGGGCAAATGATGTGGAATGTGTGATTGTGTTAGATGCATGGATGATGTTAGCATGTAAAAAACAGTGAGAATGTAGGGTACGAATAGCATGCACATGTGCAAAGGCACACACATACACACTACACCACACACACACGCACAAAACACACACGCACAAAACACACAAAACACACACACACACACACACACACACACACACACACACACACACACACACACACAATATATGAATACATTTATAGGAATAAATAAATATAAATATATATATATATAAATATAAATATATATATAAATATATATATACATATATATATATACATATATATGTGTCTGCGTGTGTATGTATATATACATAGATATTGTGTATTTTACATTGACAGTATCATTCGCCTTGAAATTCTAAAATAAACTAGGCACTGCCTTGCGCTAGAGAGTAGGCACTCAAGAAACATTGATACAATTAGTAGGGAACTATGGGAGTGCAATGCCTAACGGCTGGCCTTGGGATGCCGTGGTAGCGCGCAGTGCCCATTGCGCCATATGTCCGAATGTTCGATATCTATTCGCAAAATCTTCGGCCATGAAGGTCAAGCGACAAGCGATACAAAACTGAGATTGCAAGTCGCATCATGTGTGACTCATGCGTCTAGAGAACGCATTATATGAGTACAACAGCCGGCGATCCGCACGGTCGCACCTGCAAAAAAGTCGCGGGCACCCAACTCCCACCTGCAACCTGCCGCCACATACGTGTACTGCAACGCCCATCCCACCTGCTTCTAACCGGCCTCCCCGTCGGCACGGACGATGCCGCCCACGTGGCCCTATTGTTCGGTGACATGGTGGCCCAACATCAAGCGATGGACGAAGAGTCGCGCGGCCGCACTGTGACGAATTTGATCCGCACCCTCAGGCCCAAAATCGGAGTCCAAATCCTACAAGCATACGTCCGGGTGGAGGCTCGCCACCCCCCAAACCCACCGCCGCTGACCCAACCGGATCGAGTGGCACCATGATCCCCACTAACATTGGGCCCGTCGTCCTGCGAGTGGCCCGCCGAGAAACGGCCGCTAGCGTTTTGCAGACCCAATGGACAGGAGAGGGCATAGCGATCCTCTACCACTAGGGCCGTCGCTGCCCCACCCGCCTAATCGGAGCGCCTCATCTCGATGACATCGAGCGACCGGTACATCAAGTGTGGCTCCGCTCCCCCTCGTTCAGGGGCCTTAATGTGGCAGCACCTGGCGGAGGGCCTCCTCCCGACGTACAACCAACTACCCCAATCTGGCGAAGCGGCGGTAGACCAATCGGCGGCAACGCCAACATACAACCTGGCACGCGCCGGCGTGAGAGCATGGGCCGAGTACGAGGCAGACACATACGCAGACGACGCCGTTGTATGTCTGCCCCCCGACCCGCACCTTGTTGGCCCTCATGGAGGTCCGCGAGGTGTTGAAGGCCCGCCGCTCGGCCGACTCGGTGCGACTCGAACTCCTTGATTCCGAAGCGGCACGCCTACTACATGATGTGTGCCGCGACGCCGTACTGGCGCTGCCGTTTGGTGACCATACGCAGGGCCGAGCGGTGATCCATGTCGAACACATTGAAGAACGCGAGGACCCGCCCCTCACCCCACACCAGGGAGTGCTGCCCCCAGCACTGTCCAAGCAGTTCTTCCGATGCGCGCTGACGGCCTTGATCTGCACCGGCCCCCTAGCCAACCTGGAGCTGCCGACGGTTCAGCAGCTAGCAGAGATCATCGCAGCCACCATCCGCCAACGTATCAACACGCCCCCGGAGCTGCGGCGCGCCCAGTGGCTGACGGACACCATGATGGTTGGTGGCGTGTAGATGCAGCAATACCACACCTAGCCGAATATGCTGCGCATGGGAAACGACAATCTCTGCGCCATCTCCCTCGGCAAAGAGGACGAGGAGTTCGCGGACACCCTACGCCTGGCAGTGGCCTCACCTCTCGTGTTGCACTACTACTGCGGGCGGTACGCCTCCGCACCATCGTCATCTACCTCACGGAGTCCGAGTTCGATCCATCGGAACTACTCGAACACCACTTCAGCCACACGGTCCGGGAGGCGGGAGAACTCGGCGGCAACACTGGCCACAACCAACTCCGACGCACAACGATGGCATGCGTAAGAAGGCACGAAAGACCACTCCAGCATCCCTCGCCCCCCGGGCCGAACGACGCCCAATCTACCTCTCACTTTGCAGCTGACCGCCCACCACCACAGCATCATCGGTAGCACCCGCGCAATTGACAGAACAGAGCAGTGGCGTAAGACAGTCTCGACAGCGAGCGGAAAGATCAGCGCCGCGCCAGCTCATGTACCGGCCGAGGGGCGACATGTGTGCACAACGCCAACACCACCACCAGCCGCCCCAGCTCGTCAATTGACACTAACAGCGAACCCAATAGCCCAGGCCGAGCCTCAGGTCCACGACACTCCCCCCACCCTGGGTTCGAGCACATGATGATACAGAGGCGAGGGGCGGTCGCTAATGCCGTCGCAGCCATCGACCCGCGCCGAGCAGCAACGGAGCACGCCCCCGGAGCAGACCACCCAGCCCCTCTAGTCACAGCCCCAGCGGCAACCGCCATGATCGGAGTGCATGCGGAAGACGAGGAAGACCTTGAACTGAACTACGAGGAGAACGACAGCACCATGGATGTGGACACCGCCCAGCGCGGAGCAGCGGAGGCATTAGGTTTGGTACCCTTGACTCCCCCCAACGCTCAATAGCGCAACGCACATTCCGCGAAGGCACACATAAAGGCACCACAGAACGACTGGTCGAGCTTCAGTACCTCACCACCGAGACCACATAGCTGCTCGCCATGTCCTCCCCAGCCATTCAGCGTGCACTCGCGGCCGAACTCGCCAGACTCAAAGCGGAGTCATATCGACTGCGTAACCCCCATCGCCACTCGATCCGGCTCGAACACCACCCCGCCAGCCCCCCTCCCCCCCCCCCCCCCCCCCCCCATCTTGCAAGGGCAAAGCAGCCACCCCCGCACCAGCCGCAGAGTAGGGGCCAGTACGGATCGAGCCATGCCGACACGGGAGGGGCAGCCAAGCACGGGTTAATGTTGATCGACACTTGTCGAAGGGCTTGGACCGTGTTCCGCTGAGTGGGGAAGCGCGGCTGCGGCTTCGTCCTCTCCTCGCGTTGGGCGAGTAATTCGAAGCTCGTTCGCGGATAGTAGTTAGAACGTCGCAAGCGGCGCACGTCCATTAACCACACAAACCCTAACGGGTTTTTTCCCAAGGGGGGGGGGGGGGGGGGAGGGGGGGGGGGGGGCAAAAGGCTTTGCTCACCGTACATGGAACGATGGCGGAAGACCGGCACTCTGCGCGGCAAAAATGCCGCGACTTTGCTGTGGTGCGCTCGATGGAGCGTGCCACAGCAAAGGAGAGTGACCGGTCGGTCCGCCGTGGTGCCATCATGTGGTGGCCATGAGTGGGCCCGGTAATCATGCGCACGCACACGCGCGCTACGGGCGCCGCGACAGGGCTATCTTGTACATTTAGAGAAACCACATAAACTAGTTTAGAATATTACCTATGCTAGGGTTTACCCTTGCTACTACAGTCTCAAACTCGTTGATGCGCACATAAAATAAGTCGGCGCAATATTTAAATTCAAACTTTTAGTACTGTATCTCAGCACAACAGCCCGTTCTAGACATACAAACCGTCAGTGTATGTACCCGTGAAACCGTCAAATTATAGATGCGGCCACTTGGCGTGGTTGTGCCGTGCGATTCTCACCGGTTTGGTGCGCATTAGATCGAGCTTCGTTTGCCCCGAGTTTTCTGGAGTATTGTGGGATTTTCTAGGGATTTCAGTCCGGGCACTTTATGCCAATGCTTGAGATTCTTCACTTCAGGCGGAAGTGAATTCAGTTCAGCATGAAATGCTTGCCGTGCCTGAACTGAAGTTACTTCAGCGCACCATGGTCGCGACTATATCCCACGTACCAGCAATCGTACCCGGGAGGGTGGAAAACTAGATATTTTGGGACCATGGGCGCCTGTTTAGGGTGTGAGCTGGCCCACCCACCCACCCCTTCGACCCTACGTTAGAACAGTACTCTATGCAGTATTGATCGCCTGCATGGTGCGCTTGTGGGTCATGCCAACTCACATAGACGGCATTATACACTTCTTGTGGATATTCCAATGCCATGCGATAAATGGCAAGTCGTCAAATGACAAGTTAGAGGTGAACTTGACTACAATGTCACATTCTTAGTCCATGAAAGAGGGAGATTGGTTTCAAGATCCCTCTGCCGGGGGAGAATATAATCCTTGGCATGCAGTATAGTTTTCCATACAACATGCGCCTCGCGCTCTGACACCTCAAACAAATTGGGCAGCTCAACTACAGTTTATTGCTCGGACTTGTAATGATTCCTTGGTGCATACCTCCAACACACACAAGTGAGATTGCGAATATTGCATTGAGGACATGTGACGACTGGGTAGTTGCCACATCATGCATGGGACTTCAGTGGTGCTGTCCGCAGGCACACGGTTGAGCGACCCCAACTTGAAATTCACATAATGTGTGCAGTCTGCTGTGGGAACCATGCTAGCATCCGGATCACTCAGTGTCGCACGCCTTAGCTTTGTTGCTCCCCCCTTGGACGACGAGATTCACGACGCATGGTGGCATCTTTCCACAGAATCCACAGCAGGCGGGTGACACATGCCCGCGCATTATGTGGGCAGCGATGTGTTATTATTGCCTCACCTTCAGGTCGTCAACTTGGATTTCAACGCCACTGTCCGATGTTGCACATACAAGACATTGTAGCTTCCAATGGTTGCCGGAGCTGGACCCCCCACCAACATTATCTGCATTTGGGAAGACACGTGCAATTGCCTCCTCATGACATCGTGTTTACTCCACAGTCTTCCCGCCAAGACGAACGTATGGAAAGCTGCCCACACGGACGACACTGAGGCGCACGAACTTCTTTGCAGCAATTGTTGGCGCCGTATTGTTGGAAGGCCGCCTAGACAGGAACGCCGGCATCGCACATCAGTGCACGGCCCGGCAGACAACTCGGCCGCAGAGCTAGGTAACGAGGGGAGGAGCGGGGCGGCTCGGTGCTCACCGGCGTGGCAGTAGACCCGACGCTACGTCGCGCTCCGCGAGCGCCATCGGGAGCTCCCGGCTCGGGGTGGGGTTGGCCTGGGCAGGAACACCGGCATGAGGAACGAGCGAACGGGCCGAGTTGTCTGCTGCAGAGCTAGATAAGGAAGGGAGGGGTGTGTGTGTGTGTGTGGGGGGGGGGGGGGATAATCGCACTGGCCACGTATAAACGATGATTTGCTGTGCTTCATCCGTATTACACGCGCATTCGTTTAGATGCTTGCGCGCATATGTGCGCCTGACAAGAGGTACGCGAACTTCTCGACGCCGATAGCGACGCCGAAGGCATTGTCGCGGGGGTTGTGGAAGGCAACCCCTCTGACGACAGCCGCAGCGACAGCGACGGCGAAGGAGACGCTGTTGCGAGGTATGACTTCAGTACCGGGACCTCAGCCGCCGTGCAGCAAGGCGCCTCAGCCGCCCCCGCCAACTGGGTGGCATGCGCAGAGGCGCTGGATAAGTATTGTCAAGGAACTGGCACACTAGAGCTTGAGCCGGCATGCATGAAAGCACGCATATGAAATGGGGCTCGATTCCCATAACATCAAGTCACCCCCCCCCCCCCCCCCCGGCCCCATGCCCTCCCTCTACCCCCCATTTAGTCAGAATCTTAACTAATGTCATATGTCAGAATCTTAACGCAGCATGTTCCGGGTATATACGCAACTTTCTACTACCATGTGAGCCCCCTATTGCGTGCCATGCTGCGCGTTGCCACCCTGCTGCGTGTTGGCGCCTCGCTGCCCCGGCCGCGGCGCGTTGGCGCCCCGCTGCCCCGGCCGCGGCGCGTTGGCACCTCGTTGCCCCGGCCGCGACGCGTTGGCACCCCGCTGCCCCGGCCGCGCTAGCAAAGTAAAATGCGGTTTGTGAAATCGACGGGCATGAGTCGATTCAACTCTTATCTGCGGTCGAAATTGATTTGTTATGATCGTTGATTATGATTACAGAGGTTGTTGGCTGCACTACCCCGCAGGTACAACATGATCACCACTGCGAGATAGGGGAGGAGACACCATTCCTTGCTACCTCTGTACCATACTCCATGACCCAAGGATTAAAGCGCAACTTCTGGATAAACGTGACCCCCCCCCCCCCCCCCCCAACGTCTGACTCCAAACTGCCTACATAATGTCACCCTGCTGAGTTTACGTATACATACACACGCATGTTGTGCATAAGAAGCCCGAGACAGACATGTGGTGTTCAGGCACAATGCATGGGACGAGCGAGCAGTGGGTGCCAACTTATGAATATGGGAAGCATGCCGTACTGCGAGACATGCGTGCTAAGGTGGAGCAGCATGACAACTACATGTATGTTGGGGGAGTGCGGTACTTCCTGGAGGTGAACCCCACCAGCCCTTAGCTGTCGGACCTCACCCTCGCTGTGTGCCGACTGCACGCAGTTGAGCGCATGGCAACATGGTCCGCCCTCGGCACTGGTGTGTGGCAGAGCAAGGCGCCCCATCGGCCAAACATTCGCAGGGGGGCATCACGCCCTCCCTGTCGCGTTGAAGCACATCGGGAAGAAACTGTGCTGCTTCTATGCTGATCCGGACATAGTAACAGACCAGCACTTACCCAAGTTTGGCATGTCCTCAGAGGATGTGGGGCAGTATGTGTGGTGCACATATAACACAATGACCCTGCACTACTAGCTGAATTTCCGTATAGCTAATAAGTGTAATCGATCAAAGTTCTGTTGCCCAGCAATTCCGCGCAGCGCCCCGGCGCCGCTGATGCCCTTCGCACCCACCGCCCAACTAAACCTAGCCCCCTTGGCAATTTGAATCGACGGCGGTATTTAAACAGCCCATGGTGGTAGTCAGCTGGGTACGAGGGACTGCAAAGGGAGGTGACACCGTTGGGACAGTCATCGGGGTAAGGCTTGCTAGACTATCACATAATGCTAAAATTAAAGCCCTTTTGCGTGCTGCTACTCGCTACTTTACTGGCTACGTGCAACTATGCCTCTGTCATCTCTACCTATAAGCACTTTGGCTGATGGCCCGACTATGCCTCGTGTGTCCGCAGTCTACTCTCTCAAGCGGGGTCAAGCATATCCTCAGCTGTTCTCACTGCACTATTTCGTGACTCGACCAGTATAGAACAACATCATGGCTGCCAGTACCTATCTGCCGATTGCATGATGGGGGTCAGTACAAAGGCCGCTGGCTCGGTGGCCTCGTCCACGCCTCATGGGATGTTGGGGTACGGCAGGAAGGCTGCCCTGAGTGTTGCAGCTGCACTTGCTAGGTGCGGGTAATCGGGGACGATGCCACCCACCACGTCGGTTTCCCAATTCTTGGCAGCCTCTCTCAGTCTGCACACATTGGTCGCCGTGTCAGGGGGGTGGTCCATGTACAACTTGTACATGAAGTAGCGGGAAAGTAGGCCGTAGCCGTGAGCGCCATTGCCGTGAACAACTTGAAATGGTCGACGATGGCAACCCGCAGCGTTGGTTTCCCTAGTGGGTCCTTCTCGATGCACACTTCTAGGGCGCGGTACAGTTGATCCCGCGCCGCAGCGAGCCATGCCCCGTCGATTTCGCTATTCAACATGTCTCCATCAGAAACCGGGTATCGTCCGGCGCGTCGAAGATGAAGAACTTCCAGCTCTGGAGAGCCATTGCCCCAACGGTGTGGATGCCCGGCCATGTCTGTTCCTTGTCTGTTCCTCGAGAGATAGAGGTATACAGATTGGTGTCGTGCATGTGGGATGTAAACCACCCCGGCTCGAGATTGATGCACCCCCTCACGACCAATTGCCGGTCGAGCAGATAACGGTTGAACTTCATGTCTTACGTTGTCCTGGGACGCTGTCGTACGATGCGGGCAACTGGTTGGCCATATTGAACGAGGCGAGGAACCGTGGATGGTGGGTAATGCTGGGTGATGCCGGCGGCGGGTGGGTGCTGGTTGAGTACCTAGATTTGGGTTCGGTACTGGTAGCTGGGAGAAGCCGACAATTTTGCTGCACCGTGTGCCAACCGGCCTCTTGCGGCACTACAAGCCGTTTGGCAGCCCCGCCGTATATATAGGGATAGTCAGTCGCTTGTCTCATTACTGTTTGGGCTTGTGCAGACGCGTACGTCGAATTACACGCTAATTACGGGACCCTTCCCCGTTAAGGGGTAGTTATTACGAGCGAAGTACGACCCTAGCGCACGTCTGTGTCAAATGAGGACACATATCCTCATTTACACGCTAAATACGGTCGCCATACGGGATATGGCTCAGGGCTGAACACAATTACGCGGATATTACGTTATGGATACGCAGCAAGGCGGGTACTCGCACTACAGTACTGCTACGATCTGCGCTAAATAATATGCAATTATATACTGTGTTATTAATATACTATAGTTATATACTATGATATGAAAAAATACATCATACTATAAAATATTGTATGTTTTTATGATTATTATATATTTTAATATATATAATAAATTATTTATATATGAACATTGTAATATAATATTCATATGATGATATAATATGTATGATATTAAGACGACTCACGCGGCGCCGGACTTGTTTAGTTTAGAAAGCGGCTGCGCCTACTTGACGCACACTCGCCACACAATACCGTAGCTGCTCGTCCCCCGGCACCCTCCATCATCATGCATGGTTGTCAAGTGTCCGATGAGGGTGTCGTCTCGCCGTATTTTACCTCGTTTGTATCCGACGCGACGCGTGCCCAGATCTTGAACCCATTACCATGGGGCGCCCCCTCCCCCCTCCCCCCCCCCCCCCACGGGATTTGACATCGGCACTGGCGTTCAGAACGCCTCCGTTGACGGTCCATGCCATATTCCCACGAGCCGGGGGCTGGAGTCCACCCTGAACGGTACAGTGAGTCGGCGGGTGTGTGACTTGACGCACAGCGTAGAAGATTAGGATTTCACAAGCGTTGACCGCCCCGTGCTGCGTTATTTTTTGATGTTGCTCATGCAGCTGAGGTCATCAAGGCGGCGATGTCAGCTGCCTTAGACGAATGCTGGCCGTGCGACACTCATACTCCTTAGGCTAGCTCGAGGTCTGCGAGGTGATGCCGCACTGGGAAGCCGCTGGTGAGTCGCGTTTGTTTTCGCACTTGTTTGATTACACATCCACCGCCGTGGCAAGCAATCAACACGCATACTGACTTTCGCAATTGCTATGTCATTCCCCCGCCCGGTCCCTACGTTTGGCGGTACTCCGATCGTATCGAGTGCTCAGCGCAAGAAGGCCGTGTCGGTGCCGCTGGCGGGCACCGCTGCGTCGCCAAAGCTCCATGGCTTGGTGGGCGTGCTGGCGCAGCAGCGGAAGAGGGCGGGCGGCATCATCAAGCACAACACCAACGCGGTCAAGAACCTGGCCGCCACGCAAGCCGTCCCCGGCGACAACGTCGACGAGGACAGTAGCCCGGAGCCCCGGCCAAGAAGGCCAAGCAGCCCGCCAAGCCGGCGGCTAGAGTGCCGGCTCGGGGCCGGGGTGGTGATGGGGCCAGGGCGGGCGGTGGGGCGTTCGGGTCGCGGGCCGGGCCGCCGTAGCCGCTGCCGGCGCCCGCGAGCAGCAAGCCGGCCGCCGCTTGGCGGTCCCGGCCGAAACCGGATGTAAATCATTTGTTCCGCTCGCCCACTGCCGCACGCCTTGCCGCCCACTGCCGCGCGCCCGCTCACTGGCTGTGCCGCGCGCGCGCTATCGCGTATTAGGCCAGAGCGCAGCGAGATTGTCGGGCTTCTAGAGGCAGATGCAAAAATAGTCCGCTGTTAATGATGCGTCGTGGTGATGAGTGATATGCACCTTATGCATTTTAATAAATACGAGTATGTCACGGAATGTCTACAGAAGGGTGTCATACTACGGGTAAGATTACATGATGAGTACATGATATTACAATATAATTACGAAGTCGTGCGGGAGCCCAGTGGCGCCGGGGAGGGGGGGGGGGTCGGTAGTGCTCACCCGCGCGGCAACAAATCTGACGCTGCGTCACACTCGGCGTGCGGCAACAGAAGCCCCCAGGTCAGGTATGGGGGTGGCCTGGGTAGGAACGCCGGGGGTAACGCCGGCATCACGCATCCGCGAATGGGTCGGTACACAACTCGGCTATGCAATAAAGAGGGGCGGGGGGGGGGAGGTCGCAGCTCAGGGCTCACCGGCGTGGTAGTATGTAGACCCGACGTTGTGTCAGCGGACTGCTCGCGCACCTAATCCACCAGCGCCTTCCACCGAGAGGAGGCAACCCGATCCTGCCGTGCGCCGGGGGTACGCACACTGCCTAGTCCCGAGAAATTGTGCGGCGGGTCTTGGTTTGGGCGGCAATCTTGTCCGGCTGGCGCGCGCTGAGCCGTGGGCCGTCGTCCGCACCCTGAGGAAGCTTGACAGCCGCGGAGTCTAGCAGTACACATGAAAAACACGAAAACATAACGGATTAGTTACGCTTTTCACAAACCTGCCACTTGTTGGTATGTCCATACTCCATACCCAACCATCAAACCATGGATTTGGCACCCATCATGGTTTTGAGCCGAGTTGTCGCAAATGTCCCGCAAGGCCTGAATTAGTCTTTTGAGGACCCTCTGGACCAGGGTTGTGACTAACTGGCGATCTAGTCCTAATTGTGACTAACGAACTGGCTAACTAGTTGGTTAGTCACTAGATGAGTTCAGAAACTGAGCTAGATGGGGGAACTAACGGGGAGAGCAGTACTGATGTAAAGTACTTGATTCCGAAATCGGTCCATCACTCCATTAATTACTCGGTTAGTAGCGAACTACCGACTAGTCGCTGCTACGGTAGGTACCGGGTACCGGTATAGCGACTAGTCGCTACATACCCGTACCGGTACCTGGAAGCTGGAAGTTCCGGCCGCCGAGTGTGTGAGTAGTGATCAGGGCTACCATTTGCACACAAGCAGCCGGCCGGCCCACCGCGTTCATGATGTCATGTGTTAGTGTATGTGGCGCTACTCCGCGGCAGCCCCGCACTACTGTCCCTTTACCCCTCTCGCCCGCTTCCGGCATGACCCCAAGCTGCCTGCCTACAAGACCGTCGCCAAGGAGAAGCCGTTAGCGTGGTGGAAGGACTATTGTCTTGTATACGTAGTCGTGGCTCGCCTTGCGCGGATTGTACTATCTATGCATGCGTCCGAGATTGAGTGCGAGCGAGTGCTCTCTCTAGGAGGCTTGCTCGCCCAATCCCTTAGAAACCGTACGGGGGCAGCGTGTCTGTCAAACATAGTGTTGTCAGCAAGAATGTTTAGGTGTCTGGCTACGTCTCCAAGCTGTTGAGAGAGTACTATTCAGATGACATCTTTAGTATATGTAATGATGACGATATTGCTCTTGAAGAATATAGTGAGAGAGCCGTGGCTTCTGCCCTCTTGTCCGATTGCATTGGCGAGGGCGATCGCTTTGATGCTTTAAGGGAGATGGAGAGTGCCATTAGTGATGATATCAGTTGAATGGTGCAGCCTACATAGGACATTCTCAACATGTGGCTTAGCTCTGCGTACCGTTACAATTGTAAACAATCTCACGACTTTCCTTCCGCCCAAATTCTCATCATAAAGCTGCTTATCCTCTTGTCTTTTGGTATATTTACATCGGGGCTTTCACAAAAACGCACTACAAAGAGAACTAAGAGCAATTATGAGAGGTTGCCAGCAAAAGAGATACTTAAGCCTGAAAACAAGGTCGAACAGGAGGACAGGGAGCCAATAGACAAAAAGGAGCCAAGGGAACCACGAAGTCACTTAGCTGCCAGAAACTCCAAGAACCCTATCCTCTTGTCTAGTCCACGATTAGTTGGCCAATCAAGGTATAAGTTAGTCCTATCCGTTGCTTAGTCCTAACTCTCCAAGCTAACTAGCCAAGCCGACTAAATAACTAACTAAATAAACAACTGGAATAGTTAGTTAGTTAGTCACTAGATGGCTTATATCCCAGTTAGTCACAACCCTGCTCTACTGGACCCTGGGACCCGCAATAGGTCAGATTCTAAACCCCCCGCCCCCCCCCCCCCCCCCCCCCCCCCGCCTTCCTTTCGTACCGCGCAACTCCTACCGGGGGCGGGAAAGCCACGCTAGATGCAGGGCGGCAAATTTAAACATACGGCCAGGCACCGCCGTTTGAAATTAATTGCCACCTATACGCGCTACCGCCCGTCGTACTTACCCTGTAACGACTACTGGTCGCTAGAGTACGGGTGCCTATCTTATTGCAATGGGCGGCGGGGCGGATAAGCATATTCGATTATTCGCGGCGGAGATGGCGGGCGCGGGCCCTCAGCACCCCCAGATTCCACTCCAGCCAGACTGTCAGCAAAAAATCCTGCAATCCGCCGTGCGCGCTAATCCGCCGTGCGCTTTCAGCGGATCTCAGGGCGCAGGTTATACGATAA
The DNA here is from genome assembly GCA_006384855.1 of Tetraselmis striata. NCBI lineage: Eukaryota > Viridiplantae > Chlorophyta > Chlorodendrophyceae > Chlorodendrales > Chlorodendraceae > Tetraselmis > Tetraselmis striata. Next base: position 115,862 of record VCJN01001882.1, read on the forward strand.
GGTACTACGATTATACGATAAGGTACTTACATGAGCTAGCAGCAGAAGGCGATATCGGAAATCACCAAAATAAAAGTATACGATAAGGTCGTACGATACAGCACCAAAATAATAACGCCCCCATATATATGAGCATCATCCAGCTGTATGTCTTGATGATACCCGTTGCGAGTTCGCATATTATTTTACGTATTTGAAAAGTTCGTGCATGCACCGGTATTGCCCCCGTCACCGCCGTCACAATCGGAATACTGTATGAGAACAATTTCGCCGCATATCCTGATTATAACTAAGGTACGGGGTCAGTACGGGTACGGGGAACTACAGTCGCAATATAAAATTAACCGAGCAATCATCACTCTCCGCCGCGGCTTTCGCGCGCTTGAATTTATTGTATTGCAACCTGCTACGGATTAGGTCGTAGTCTCCGCGGGCGCGTCTCGTCGTCGTTCATTGGGTTGAATAAAATGGAATATAATAACGACTAGCGAGCGACTGATGGTCCGATCGTCGACATCACGGCGCGTCCACAGCCGGCACCCCCTCCGACTCATCCTCTGCTCCCGATACCGACTGGTGTGGGAACCAGACCCACCGACTCGCCCAGGATGAACCGTTTCCCACGAAACTCGTCGCACGGCGCCCGCAGTACCGCCACGGCGTCCGCCGCGGTGACGGTCCTGGCGGCGGCGGTGGCGCTGCTGCAAGTGTGCGCCGCTCAGCCCGCGACATACTTCAGCGGCTCCGGCACGCAGGTGGCCACCGGCGGCCCCGCCGTCGTGGTGGTGGTTGAGTCCCTTGGCGACCTCCAAAAGGAGTGGGTAGATGGGCTTGCGGATAAGTACGGCGCGGCGGTGGGCATTGAGGCGACCGCCCTGGGTGACATGACTGGCGAGTCGATGGTCGACGAACTACAATCGGCACTCGCCGCCACCTCAGTTCTTCCCTCCGCCCCGGCCCAGCTCGACCAGTACCCCGTTATCGCGTTCGGCAAAGCAGCCACCTTAGCCACGAACCTCTCCCATGCTGGCTGGGTGAGAGCTGCATGCTTGCATGGCGACCCGCCGCGAGCAATGTCGCTTGCTGCTTGGTTCGGTCGGTCCGACTGCTCCCCAGGCTGATACCCCCTCCCCCGGGCCCTCCCTTTGCCGATCATAGCCGACGGTCGTGGCGGTGTGCGCCAATCTGTCGGAAGTCTCCCTGCCACCTATCGACATGACGATCCAGGAGGCGGACGCCGCACCTCTGCTGCTGCTCGTGAGCGACATTGAGGAGAACGGCCCGCTTGTGACAGAGACGGAGGAGATGCTGGACGCCGCCGGGCTGCACTGGGAGACTATCCGCTATGGCGGCACCGGCCCTGAGTAAGTTCCCGTAGCGACCTAGCGACTATATGTCATAATCCTGTAGTTGAACGGTCGTCTCGTATGCGAGAGGTCCCGGGTTCGACTTTTTGGTCGATGTATTTCGTCACTATCGGCCCGGCGTGTCCCGGGTTTACCGCCCGGTTGATTCATTAGCCTTTAGGGATTCGAGTGAGGCAATTGTATAAAGTAAAGTAAAGTTCGCCCCGGGACTTCGGCCGAAGCCGCCCCAGCACTTTACCTCTTGCGCCAACTGCAGTCGTAGGTCTGCTGGCATAGCTCATGCTCATAGCATAGTACATCTTTGCCACATTCGAACCCCCGAGGGCTAATGCGTCAATCGGGTAAACTCAGGACACGCCGGGCCGATATTGCCGAAATACATCGACCAGGATTCAAACCCAGGACTTCTCGCATACGAGACGACCGCTTCGACCGAGCGGACAAGGAATGTACTCCAGGCAATGGTCTAATGACTAGCGACTGCAGTTGGCGCAAGCAAGAGGTCAAGAGCTGGGGCGGCTTCGGCCGATGTCCCGGGGCAAACTTTGCTTTATTTTCATCATGCCAACACGACCAATAATGCCGATTCAATAATTCCATATTTGCGAAACTTGTTTTGGGGACTTAACACGGAACTTATTACATTGATTCAAAGTCGGTTTCCGCCGACACAAGTAAAGAGGTCGTCACATATTTGTATACTGTCGCTATCGATCATAGAGCACGACATAGCACGAGGACATGCTGTATGGTGGTAGCCATTAATTACCGAAACCCCCGTCGGCCGACACCAGCTGTAATTGGCTTCGAAAATCGGGGGTCGTAGAAAAAGTACTCCGTTCTTTCGATGTAGCAAACTCGGAAGTCCGAATTCCAATCTGATATTCGTGGTATATTCTGATATACTTAAAGATGAATATACCGTGCAAAAACAAACGGTCTGCAGAACGCTTTCACCCCCCCCCCCCCCCCCCCCCCCCCCCCCCCAATTCGGGAAGAGGATAAACTATTATACCGGAGAAATAACGCATAAAACAGCACGAATACATCACGAAATATCAGACGCGAAGGTGCAAAACGGTTTTTTGCCCCGCGAACCGTTTTTAATCCTACTGTTTTATATGTCTCCTCGCGCGCGCGCTGTGGGGGAGGGGGGTATCAGTGGGTACCTAGAAAAAGTGGGTATTTGGGGGTGGTGTATGCGGGGGGCGCCTACGGCGTTGACGGGAGGGGGGGGGGGGGGGGGGGCACGGAAGGACGGTGGACGCCTCTGCGCCTCGACGGACCGTAATAGTAGTAGAGTGCTGGCAGAGTGGGCGAGTGCCGACTGCCCAGTGAGCGAGTGGGCGGCGGGGAAACACAATACAGGTTGTGCCTGATTTTGGTTATGTGCCGATACACATGTCGGCATCCCTTCGCGCGCCTCCAGCACCCGCTGCCTTACTGGTATTCTAACTACAAGGGACTGGCGGCACTCGGCAGTATAAGACTTAATCACCACAATTAATCCAGACCTTATACTGCCCGTCAGCCGCCCGGTTCACTGCTATGTGGGATTAATTAATAACCCCACATAGCGGCTAGCTGCTGCCCGGACGGTATATCTAGACACGCCTCCGGCAATGCAATAAATTTGAAGAAGTGATGAACTTTCGCTTGAATATCACCAGAAACTTGTGTTTCTGAAACGCTAGTACCGTCCCATCACATCAATCTTGCGGTGTATTTTGAACTGCTAGAGGGGCGCATGAGGGCATGTGGGTGGGGCTATCGTGCGGGTGTCAATGGCTTAAAAAGCCCCCCTTCAGTGCGGCGCAGACCCGCACAATAGTGAGATTTTACATTGGGACGAAACGGGACGCGCTAACACCTGCTTCACGGGGGCTTTTTCCGTCATGCACACCCGCGGAGACCCGCGCAATTGCCGTACTTTCCGCTGTATAAAAGCCCCCGTTGCGTGACAGAGTTAGGCGGTGCTGACGGAGCGCGGCGCGAGGGACGCAAGGACTGGCGTGCATCACGCGCATCGGCAGATGCCGACGGGACTTCTCATTGTTGCTGCCTCAATGGACACCCCATTTCCGTAAGGAAAAATGCGTTATTTTGACCGAAAAATAAAAAATTATGGGGGGGGGAGGGGGGGTTGCCTGGATGGCCCAGCCCCCCCCCCCCCCCCCCCCCCCCCCTTTATCAAGGTAGGGGTATAATATCATTAACATACTGCTAACCCAAAGCGTAGTTAACGGTACTCCACAACCGAACGATGCGCCGGGCCCTGTGAAAGGTCGCGGCATTGGGACGCTCACTGGGGTCCGCCTTGCTGGACTGCCTCGGCAGGTTCTACCTGCCCACCTCCGCCGGCTACGATCCATCCACGTGGGGGCGCGCCTACGAGGCCATCACGACCTTCATCGATGACGCCCTCACCGGGGGCACGCCGGGCACTCAGGCACGGCGCCCTCCGCCTGCCTGATGGTCGGCTTGCGACTGGCCAGCAGGGGAGGGGAGGGAGTCCTGGGGGGGCGGTCGCTGCTGACCCATGCCCCGCAGGATCCCGGCACGGAGGTCCCGCCCGGAGTCACCGTGGAGACGCCCTTCATGTACGAGGATAACGGCACCATGTTGGAGGTGCGGAGCGGACCCTGCCGGTCTGCCCTCGGCAGAGCCACGCGTTGGCGAGTCGGCACGGGTGTTGGTTGCCCGGCAGCGGCGGGTGGATGGGATTCCCTAACGGCGGAGGGATGTGCCCCGACTGGCGGCGCAGGGCTACCTCGCGTACCCCACCGAGGCGGTGGCGCAGGGGATGCTGCTGCCCGGAGTCGTCATTCTGCCCGACGCCGATGGGCTGGAGGGGGTGAGGCCTGCCGCAGACCCGCTGATGACAACTCCTGCCCCCAGCATTCCCCTCCCCCCCCCCCCCCCTCCCCCCCCCCGGGGCCTGCCACGTTCCGCTGTGTCGCCACCATCATCTGAACCTCCACCGTGGCCGCTGTTTGACGCGGGCAGTACGAGTTTTCCCGCGCTCACATGCTGGCTGAGATGGGCTACGTTGCTCTGGGTACGCCCGCTGCCACCCTCTGCTGGTGGGGTCTATGCTGCCATGCCCCGCTGGGGAGGGAGGGATACCAATTAGCAATGCACGCCCCGGCATGTTTATCTGTTCCCGGGGCCAAAGCTGGATCCCTGGTTAATGCATCTCTGGACACTTGGGCAATGTTCACGTGAAAGCGTCATCATATTTATATCACATTTGCTCCTTCCCTGGGGTCAGAATACTGATTGTGAGGGACAACGCGGCGTTTCAATAATCTCCGATCCCGCTCGGCAGGCGCCAACAGCTACGGGCTCCCTGTGGGCGAGAGCCCCGCCAACTCCACCCAGCGCGGGGAGCTGCTCAACTTCTGGCGCGGCAACCCCGAGATGTACGTGCGCCGCATCCGCGCTGCCGTGGGCGCCGTGAGGGCGCTGAGCTACGTCAACTCCTCCGCCATCGGCATGACCGGCTATTGCTTTGGCGGCTCCGGCGTGGTGTTCGACGTGCTTGCCAACTCGGACATCCAGGTCCGCCGCGCCCGTCCCTCTTGCAGGAGATGGCCCCACTAGCCCCCCCCTCCCCCCCAAAACACACACACACCCCGCCATCCCTTGGCAGGGGCCGCATTGGTGGGGATTGATGGACCACTCGCCCATGTGTCCTACCAGGTGGATGTGTCCTTCCATGGCGGCATCTCCGTGCAGCCCAACATCACCACCACCCCGCCCGCCAAGCCCTACCTCACCTTCCAGAGCGGCGGCGCGGACGAGTCGCCGGTGCGTGGGGCTCAGTGCCGGCCACGCCGCTTGCTGTGCTACCCTGCTCAATTTTCCTCTCACATAGCACTGACCCGCCCGCCGACCCACAGGAGGACATCGCGTGGCTGCAGGAGAGCCTGACGACCATGGGCGGCGAGTGGGACATCACTCGCTACAGCAAGGTGCTGCACGCGTTCACGGCCTGGAGCCGCCCCGACCGCTACCACCCGCGCGCGGACGGCCGCTCCTGGGCAGCCATGGCGGTAAGCGCCAGCAGCCCCTGTGTGCTAACCCCACCCCCTTCCCCTTAACCCCTGACAGCAAAGAACAACCTCTTCAATGCTTCCCTGGCGCACTCATCCCCGCTTGATATTTATATTCTCATGAAAATAACAGAACACACGGAAACAGGTGTAAAATGATGTTTTTTCCCTGGCCCTGCAAATGATTACGGGCAATGCGGACGCGTCCGTGAGAACCATTACTACTTTAAGCATGAAGTTGAGCTTACATAATGCAACATATAAGAACATTCGCTATAGCCCGCTGTAGTCTCGTCTACTTAGGACATGTTCGTATTCACGGTGTTGTTACTACCGCGCCGGCACCTGTATGAATGAATTGATATACTTACTCAATGCCGAGAACTTTAAATACATAGAACTGTCCCGGAAATAATGAGCTGCCCCTCTTCTGACCACGAGCACGCAACGACTACCAGTATCCTTATGTGTCAATGTACCCAATTAAATGCTACGGTATATGGCCCGCCACTCCGCCAGTAGTACCGGTAGTTTGTTCCTGACGTCGTCCATATGTAGTCGCTATATGTATATGTATATGTATATGTATATGTATATGTATATGTATATGTATATGTATATATATGTATAGCGAGTACATATATATATGTATATGTATAGTATATGTATATGTATATGTATATGTATATGTATATGTATATGTATATGTATATGTATATGTATATGTATATGTATATGTATATATATACATATGTATGTACAAACACACACACACACACACAGTCACACATATATATAATTATTTATATTTATATTTATAGTTATTTATTTATTTATATTATATATATTGTGTTTATACATATATATACACATTTACATATACATGTATATACATACATGAATACACATGTATGTATTTTTAATGTATGTATGTGTGTATGTATATGTTTATATGTGTACACCTATATGTATGTATATATATGTATTAAGGCAGCTCCGATGATGCACTGACTGCGTCAGTGATTGCCCTGGTGCAGGCGCGCTTCGAAGAGTTCATCCCTTCTCCCGCTGGAAACATGTCGCACAGCAACGGCACCGCACCCCCGCCCTCCGACTCAGCCGCTGGCCGCGCTTCCGGCGGTGCCCTGGCGGCTGCGCTGCTGGCGCTTCTGGCGCTGGCCGCCGCGTGAGGGCCGCCTAAGGGGTAGCCGTGATCGCTACCGCACTGAGAAGCCCAATTGTAACGATTGTGCCAATGCCTCCGCAAGAGTGCGTGCTCCGATATTCTCGCCGCACATGGACACATGAAAAAAGCGCTGCTTGCTTTTCATGCCGACAACAAAATTTAATCCTTAATCATGGTGGTCGCCGCCCCTCCCCCCCCCCTACATCTTCGGTCGCGAAGTCGTCGAAAGCGGCGGCGCTAGGGTTAGCGACTACGCGTCGGCGGGTTGAAAGGGGCGTCTTCTGCGGCCACGCGACAAACAGATCAACGCGGGGGGAGGACCGCACGACCGCTCGACTGAATCATGTGCCACGCCGCGAGCCGCACAGCGCCACGATGGCCCACGGCGAGATTCGGAGCGCGCCACTTTTATCGACCCTCCCACGAAAACGCTTCGAAACGCGCAGCATGCGATTACTCTGCTAGATTAATATTAGGATTATTTCGAATTGATATTCATATTATTATTATCACTTAAATGTCAAAGCCGCGGAGCAGGCCTAGCTATATCCCTTGTCCGCTCGGTTAAGCGGTCGTCTTGTACGCGAAAGGTCCCGGTATCGAATCCTGGCCAAAGTATTTTCGACAATATCGTCCCAGCGTGTCCTGGATTTATCCGGTTGATGCGTTAGCCCTTCGGGGTTCGAATGAGGTAACGGTCTACGGGCTATGCCAGACTTACGACTGCAGTTGGCGCATGAGGTCACGTGCGGGAGCGGCTTCGGCCGATGTCCCGGGGCGAACTTTGCTTTAAGCGTAGCTGCCGGTGTGAACCGCAGTACTTAAGGATTGCATGGGCAACAGTTGGCAATACTGAATTATGCCGATACAAGTGAAGGACATCACACCTAGCGGTTATCACACCTCAAAATTTGGGAACATCGGAACACTCCAACGGGACGCACCGTCGCGGCGGAATATTAAGGTGTGGAAAGTATTACATGGATAATTATTCCGGTCCCTGTTCGCTCTGAATAAGAACACTTCTGACATTAATGCTGTTATGAATGCCATGGGGCGGGATATGGATCCACAGTCGCCGCTTTACTACTGCCACATCATATTAGCGCTAGGTCCGGCTATGAAGTGCTTATATTACGGTTTTCATGCTGCCCGCGTGGCAATGCCGGGTCTATCGCGCTATCACGGTATTTTCCCACACGTAGCCTTACGGCCCTAAGCTGCATGCATGCACGCGCTCACGGCCTCAATCAAGCCGCGCATATATTGGCATGATTGATCTCGCAAACCGTACTTATTGGCGGAGGGATACAGATGGGTAGTGATGAGGTTTTAGGGCAGCCTAGCTGACAGTGCATTTCGAGCTGAGGCCGTGCATGCACACGGCCGCCCTTAGGTCTGAAGCCTTGCTGCTATATCCGCAACTTAGCGTCGATAGTAAACGACGTGAACTGTGAAGTCCGACAAGTACACCCCCCCACAAAAGTCCCAGACCCCCTTTTCTTGAGTCTGCAAAGTGTAGGACAGCTGAAACAAATATCACAGCGGCTAGCATCGCGTATCGTTGATTGATACCATCATTAAGATGAGCCATGCCCGCTTGCTACTCCGTTGTCAACTGCACTGCGCTGCAACTTGCTGCTGATGGCTTTCGGAGTCCTACTGTTGCCAGGTAGTGAGGGCGCAAAGGCGGGGAAGGGGGGCATCCGTGCTGGGAACGCATGTAAATGGCCGTGAAATGCCCCTGGTTTTCATGCTGATGACAGCGATGATGGCTATTAGCATTGATGTTGCATTCATTGGTGCTGCTGACATATTGTAATGGTGGACAGCAGCCACATCCCGTCAGACAGCTACCGAAAAGAGACAGCTACCTGTTCCGACGCTGCCAGTCTATTGACGACGTACGGCGCATGACACGCGGGCATGCAGGTTGGATGCTGTCTACTTTCGGATGTCACAGCAGGGAGAGAGAGAGAGAGAGAGAGAGAGAGAGAGAGACTTTGCATGGAAATGGTTGAAGGGTGGTTGAAGGGCGCGCCGATTGCATTCAAGTTGTGTTTGCTGCCAAGTCCATTATTCTCGGATGTCATGGATATGAATGGACGACAGCCTGCACGGTATAATCAGGACACCGCAGTGTTCACATCAAAGTGCACATTTACGCGCGGTGTAATGCATTCCTCGTGGACTGCAAGCACTGCACATATGACACAGTATATATAGAGTGCATATATATGTTTATGATAGATAGGTCTATCACACGTTCTATGTAAGGATCCTTATACAGCTTTATTATCAGCATCAGTGGCCGATGACAGCTACCTCGCTGCTCCGGCGAAGTTAAGTCATCGTCTCCCTGCGCCTCGTCTGGATCTGAGACAGGAACCCAGCGCAATGAGAGGCCATGCGGCTCAGCGCCGACGCGGCGGTCGCGCTCCTCCCTGAACTCCCCGGCAAGGGGAGACTCACAGGAGCTGCGCGGTCAGTGTCCACGATGCTCCGAGGCTCAGGAACCGAGCGGCTGTAGTCTCCCTGTACCGCTGCTGCAAGCAGCACATCATGTTCGATCGTGGACGAAGCGTCCCTTGCGCTGCCAGGCTCAAGATGCAGTATGGCAACCGACGGCACGTAGCCCTTGGCTCGGACAATCATGCAGTAGTACAGTCCTGGGGTGAGGATGCGAGTGAAATGGCCACCCTCGGCTGTGGCCGTTGTGCGCCCGGGCAGGGCGGCGCTGTCCTCGTCCACGACTGCCAGAACAACGTCGGCCCGCAGGGGTGCCAAGCTGAGTTGATCCACAACGCGGCCCTGCACAGCATGTGCGCATTCAGCACGCCGTCGAAAGGACGGCAGAAGCGCGCCGGCGTCCATCTGCAACAGGTGCGGCCGTGCAGATGTTGCTCACCTTTACTGCGTGATGGGCCGACGCGACGAAGCTCAGCAGAGGATCCCGCGTCTCCAGGTACAGGTAGGGCAGCCTGTGGCGGAGCGCGCCCTCGGGGTCCTTGTCATCGTGTACTTCCAGCGTCAGCGCGATGCTGTCTGCAGAAAACCACATCCAGTCCTGCAGCCCGACTATCCTCAGCTCACTCTAACTGCATATGACCAAAAAGCGAGTCTCTGCAATCGGAGCGGCAAGGCAGAGCATGCCGTTGGTGAACTATATGTACACACATACATTGGTGCTGCTTTGATGCACGTTGCGCACCTGCATGCCTCCAAGCAAAGGGTACCACTCACTGCCGCGCACCACTCCATCCAGGAACTCCGGGGAGCTCTGCATGCGAATGTGCTCGTCGGCGAACGCACGCGCCAGGCGGTATGGCGTGGGGTCCTCCGGCGTCGGGCAATCGTACTGCTGCCCTTGTACGTCGCATGCGTCGAAGGGGTAGCTGGCCACGAGGGCGCCTCCGTGAAGATTGGCGCTGAGCGGGAAGCGCCATGAAAGCGTCCAGTTCATGACAGCAGCAACCTGCGAAAATCACACAAACCCATTTGGGGGGGGGGGGGGGGGGGGGGGGGGCAGGGGAATGATTAGCAATTACCCGTTATTAGCAAAACCCGATAATACCTGCAAAAGTTCGTATGCAATCGGCACGGATGGGTGGCGAGCCGTCCGTTGTAAGCACATCGCGGTAATATCACCTCTGGTGGCAGTGGAAGGCTCGGCATCATTGCTGCCAAATCGCTGCGCATCTTCGGCGCTGTTTTGCCCATCCGGGGGAACGCACGGTTTAGGTCCACCCCCTGGGCGTTCTCCCGGATGCGGGGCCTCGCGTCATAGCCGTCGGGGTTCATGATGGGGAGAAGGTGTAGCGTGAGGGTGTCCAGCATGCGCGTGATGCCAAGATCATCCTGCGCGCAGGCGTGCAATGTAGTAATAAGAGCGCGAGTGCACGGGTTTGTCACGTAAATACTATTTGAATAGTGTGTGCGCAATGTCGAGGACCACCGCGCGGAAGCACCTCCGAATGCCCATATCGTCGGCACAAGTCCCACGCGAACCTAAGAAGTATCTCGCATGACGCAGCCTCGTCGCCGTGCATGGCACCAATTAGCTGCACGGCGCTACCACCAGTCGCACTCCTGGCGGCGAGTGAGCCAATCTGCCGACATAGAAGCAGGGGCGCGACTACCGTGAGTAAGGCAGCGGTCCTGGTATACGACAAGCATGGCCCCACTTCTAGCGCGGCATGGGATGTTACCTGAAGTGACCATAGCTCACGCCCCTCGTAACTGTTTCCGATACGCTCGACTGTGGCGAGTTGAGGCCAGCGGTCCCCCAGATGACCGAGAAGCCAATTCACTTCCGCCGAGGAGTGATACTCGTCCCATTTCCACTCGGGCGGCAGCTCCACCGCGAAGGCCCCTGCCTCTTTCGCGCGCAAAAAAGCGGCGTACTCTTGCCAGTCCATGCCCATGCCGTGGATTGACGGAAGTTGGCGACTGTGCGAACGACCACGGCGAGGCGTGAGTAGCAGCCTTCGGGCCGGGCCGCCACCGGCAACGCCTCGCTTAACGGTACAAGTCGCTCGGCTGGGTATCAGCACAGCGCATAGAAGGGCTACTAGCCGCAGGCATCGCCCGGCGCACCGGGGTGGCATAGCCACGGTGTGGTTTATCTTGTTGCCGGGGACGAGGGCTTGATTGGACGTCGGGCTTGTGGCCAGTCGAGCCAGTAGGCGCTAGATTGCCTGTGTGCCGACAACGGTGCACCACGGACGCGCAGCCCGAAGCGTCACGTATGACGCGCCTCTCGGCTCGGGGGCAATTCAGCAACGCCAGGCACGCGGAGAACACCACGATCCGTGACAAGTCAGCGACACCAGAATTTATGATGCAGACGGTATGCACGCCAGGTGTGTACGCCTGCATCGTAAGGGTAGGCAGCAGTCGTGTCGCCGGTGGCAACGAGGGACTGAGTCGTCCGCAAGCATTGACGACAGGTCGACAGCAGCACGCCATAAATTATCGAACTACCTGGTACCCAATACATAATGATTTAGCGACAACCCGTACATGTGGCAGTACGAGTACCTGTAATATAGTACGTGATGCGCGGCTTATTGTGGGTGTTAATCTATCGGTCGCGCTGCTTCAAGCGGTGGATTTATTACCAGCCTTTTATAATTCAGAAGAATAGAATTATAAGCCGCTATAGTGATGATGTGATGCTGGGTGGACGCGCAACATTTACGCGGTTCATGCAATCCTTAGCGCTATTGGTACCGGTACGGGGCGGTGCAATAATTGCTATCGGCGCCAGTCCATCCAGTCAGACTAGCTACTACCCGGGTGGTACGGTGCTCGAATCTTACCGCCTTTAGTCGCTAACTGCGCTTTGACTCCTACGACTGTCTAGCGAATATTTACAGTATATTACGGTACGCGCCGATGATACGAGAGGCAATATCCGTAGATGCCCGAGAACATCGACCGTATACCTTCGTATTTCGAATATGTACTGCTCCAAACTGTCGTAATAATTGACGACATAGCTGTACGTATAGGGTCGTCGTATGCTGTCATCGTACGAGTAGGCGCAGCGGCGGCAGGTGATGATGTACTGGTGTGAATTACAAAAAGGGCAGTTCCCCAGAATTAGAAAATCAACACAGCAAGCCGCCTAAAAGCGGCCCGCATCCCGCATAAGGCGGGATGGATGAGTGATGCGCACGCGGTTCAGAGTCCGGGCCACGCGAGCACGTGTGTGTGTGGGTGATCCTCGGACGTGCTGTACTGATGCTGATGCTGATGCTGATGATGTACTGGTACACTGCCCACTGGGGATACCATTTAATAGTTTGTACTGGTAGTTATCAGGTTTTTTATTGCAGCGTACCACGTAGTGTACTTTACGTTCATTTTGTACGAGTACGACGCCCCGCCGCGCAGCGCAACACATCAACCTGCCGCACTATATAGTACGGCTGACCTAGCTAAATTACGAAAGTACTGAACCGACCAATGGACTGCCTCACATGCTGCCTTGAGCGCGTTGTCTCGACTCGCAGCATGCATGAGGTTGCCGGCGGCCCCCCTGCCACATCATCTTCGGCCAAGTCAACGCCTCGCCGTGCATGTGGACTGCAGCGGTGCCCACACATCGCACATTCGCACTGTCATGACGCCGCATGAGCTCAGCGTGGTGGCGATGTCGGGGCTCTTTCAACATCCTTGCTCTTGCTTGGCACCCACCGTTTGACGTGAGATAGCCTTGCCCTCCACGGCGGACGGTGAGTCCGGCCGAGGTGGGCATTTCTTTTGTTTTTGGCCCCCGGGACCGGACTGCCAACAGTAGAACTCTTGCAGCGTCTCCAAGACGGCCGTTTAGGCAGCGATCCAGATACGGAAAGCCCTGGGTAGGCGTCGCTTAGCTCCGTTATGGCCTGTTTCTCGCGCATCAGGAATCACCACCAGTTACAGACTCAAAGCGGCCGTAGCACCAGTGTGATCGCTATGGCATTGCCACCTCCCCCTTTCTGCCACACATGCGCGTGTCCTCAATGCACTCAACACAGAATACACCTACATGGAAGGCATCCCTGCCCTCCATGAGCTCAATCCACCTCGCCTTCCCGGCGAAGCTTTTGCAAGTACGCCTGCAAGCCGCGCACAGCCCGAGTCAGGCGCCTGCTTGGGTGAGTAAGCATGGATCAGGTTCATTGGGGGGAAGGGTGTTGCTTCCCGAGCAGCAAAGGGCGGTGCACATGCTGGTCCTATCCTAGCCAATCCAAGCTGATTGCAGCATAGGCGCCCACCTCGTCCAAGGCGACCTCCGCCAGAGCAAAGGCGGCGCCGGTGATGGCGGCGGAAAGCAAGCTGCCGGTGAGGAGCACCTCTGCCGCAAGGTACACGCCCGCGGCAAGGGACGTCAGCGGCTTGAGGTGCAGGATGTCCCGATGCCGCATAAACGCCTGGAAGTCCTCTCCAAACGCCTCCATGGCGGTCATCGCGGCGCCCAGCGACAGACGCTTGGCGATGTTGGCGTTGATGGCCTCCAGGCTCTCGGCCGGGAGGCCGCGGTCCGGGATTGGGATGTACACCGGCTCCCGGCCGGCGGCTTCGCGCAGCGCCCGCAGCACGTCGTTGCGCAGGCTGTTCCTGTCGAGATGGCCATCCAGCGGCAAATCCTGTTGACAACACGGGACGAGCGCGTCACCCCACCAATACTCCGAGTCAATAAGCCTCTTTCAGGCTCAACTAAGGCAGTGACAACACGGAGCGCCGCTGACACCGGCATCGGGTAGCTCCCTATGAGAGGGCGCTGGATGGCGCGCTGGCCTGGCGTGAGGCGGGGCCAGCTTACCAGCGCGCGGGAGACCAATACCGCTTGCATGAACCCCGTCGAGAGCGCCAGCAGCGGCCACATCCACCCGGAGGGGAGATGCACATCTGCAAATAGCTGCGCATGGTGTGTGTGTGTGTGGGAGGAAGGGAAGGGGGGGGGGGGGGGGGGGGGGGGTCAGAGCGAGATATATCCCACTGTCCCTTTGGATTCCCAGGGTGTCATTGGTCTGGCACCCTCGCCCTCATCCCCCCCCCCCCCCCCCCCACACACACACACAAGGCCCACAAGAAATCGTATAACCCATCCTAAGGAAATCATACTCGAAGATATACAGTCGGATTGAGCCGCGAAGCAGCAAGACCCCACCTGGATGTGCAGGTAGTCGTCCAGGCCATGGCCGGAGTACACCGCGGAGGGCCACTGTGCGCCAGTGAAGAGCTCGCTCGCTGCCGCCAGGCCGGTCCCCTGGAACAGGATGACTTCGCCGGAAGAGACCAGCAGGAGGGAGCACAGCGTGCGCTGGAGCCCCATCATCTGCACGCTCTGTTCCCCCATGGGGAGCCGTGGCACAGCAGGGTCAGCGCGGGCGGCAACTTGTGATGTCGCGAGACTGGGGGGGGGAATCAGGCACCGGGGGTCTCGGGCCAGGTATCACGTCCAGGCCCTACTTCCAAGATCGCGGGCATGGCCGAGTGCCGGGATGCATTGGCTGGATTGGGCCTAGATTAATTCAGCCATCAATTCTCAATTGTATCCATTAATTGCAGACCAAATCATCGGATAATCGCCGAAATTCACCGCGATATGTTCGGTGCGCCGATGTCAATGCAGCGTGACCCGCATCTGATCTTGATGATAGATCGACTGCTGCTGCGGATGCTCGCATGGGGGGGAGTGTGAGGTTGCGCAGTGGATGGCCGATGCGTACCTCCCGGTAGTACTTGGAGGAATCGGCAGCGAGTGCCTTCCAAGAGGTGGAGGAGTCGGCGTCGGTGAAGAAGAGGTGGTAGATGTACAAGGCGGCCGGCAGCCCCACGCCCGCCGCCGTCCAGCCGAAGCACACGCGAGCGAATTCCCCGGCGTCCGCGGGCAGCGCCATCCAGCGGAACACGTCCTGAGGGACAGCCCGGGGTAAGATGGCCAATGGCACTGACTTCCCAATGAAGCGTAGGCCGGAGTCTTATGCGTATCCCCATCCTCATTGTTGTGGTCCCCATGCAGCGCGCAGACTCACCAGTCCCATGCACTGCGACATGCCGGCGGACGCCGCCGTGAGGCCCAGCAAAACGGCGCACTCCGCCACAAGGCTGAGCTGCTTGTCCTCGTCGTCCGCGAACGCCTCCGCCAACGCCTCTGTGTCCAAAGCAGCCGCGGGAGTATCTGCGGCATGCGCACATTGGAGTCCATCAATGGTTTACTATCCAGCAGATTGTGAATACACGTGTGAGATGTATTCACACCGATAATGCTCACTATTGTGTACACTGTATTTATGTACAAAGACGCATTTATATTTGTAATGTTTTTTCTCTTTATAAGCATATTTTTATCATTTCCGGTCGGTTCCTCTTCGAGCGTGACGGTGGAAGCGCAACAGGGCTAGCTGGCAAGTGATCCGCACCCTCTGCGGGGGTGATGTCAGCCTGCAGGTTGCTGGAGGTCGGGCCTGGGCTGGGGCTGCGGCTGGGGCTTGAGCTCGGGCCAGGGCTTGCGTCCGGCTCGCTGTCGGACCTCGCCCGCGCCGGACCTCCCCGTCGAGCAGCCACCCCCGCACCGCGCCGCCACGTGTGAGCCCCCTGCCATGTGTGTTGCCCCCCAAGAGCTGTCCTCCCTGTGAAGGGCAATCGACGAGTGCTAGAAGGGGCGGCGGTGCGCGTCGCCGGTGGCAGCGGCCCCGACAACCGCGCGGTTGCCCTCAGCATGCCCATCCCTGCGCCGCAGCCACACCGCGCCGTTCAGCCGCTCGACGCGCCGAGTAATGCACGTAATACATAACTGAGTATAATCTGCCATGTTGATCCTCGATCGGTATCCTGACTGAGAATGCACTGTTTTCCCGCTGCGCCGTGCAGACAGGGGAGGTGAAACACGGGTGTTGGGGGCCGGGGGGGGGTCTGCCGCACCGGTGAAACGGCCCATGAGACGGCCCGCCGGCGGTCCGTGCTCAGACCGACTCGAAGGCACGAGGGTGGCGGCGGCTAGTCTAGACGGGTGTGTTTTAGGTACTTCTTTCTGCGGATAGGCACTCGTGTGTGTGGATTGGTAAGTGGATTGGCGCCGTACCACGAAGACGCAGGTGAATGCGCGAATGATGGGTTTGGAATGCGCGAATGCGCGACGAATGCCGCCGACGCGCAGCACCCTCCGTAATGAACAGCACCCTCCGTCGTCACGTCATCGGCGGCCTGCTGCCGGGGGCTCGACCACCGGCGGCGCAGATCCGATATATCTGCCAGCAGGGGTTGGTTCGTCGCTAAGCCGTACCGCTACCGCTCCTATCATCGTCAGCGATTTGGGATTATGATATATATTATATATATGAGTGACAACGGCGGAGAGTTCTGGCAGCATATGAATACCGTGTCTAATCTCATCCTTCACGTGACGGGTCTGATACCGGACGATATCTGCGGACCAGGTTGGCCTGTGATTTGGCGACGTAAAAGTAAAGTTCGCCACTACGGGACACCTGCAGAAGCCGCCCCAGAACTTGACCTCTTGCGCCAACTGCAGTCGTAGGTCCGACCGTAGGCCATAGCCCGTAGACCATTGCCCCATTCGAACCCCGAAGTGCTAATGCATCAACCGAGTAAACCCGGGACGCGCCGGGACGATAGATCCGAAATATTTCCGAAATATTTTCGAAATACATCGACCATGAATCGATTCTTGGACCTCTCGCGTACGAGACGACCGCTCAACCGAGCGGACACGGGATGTATCCTTGGCGAGGTATCCGAGACCTCTCCGGGTGACCAATATCAATGACGTGACTACCAATATGATAAAAAGGCAGCCGAGTCCTGCGCACGGGCAGAGGGTTTTTAGGGGCTAGGGGTTAGAGTTGTTTTGGTTTTGGGGTTTTAGCCACTCTCCTCACGGGGGCAAATTTAAGTCCAAGTTATGGCGCAGTCACCCCACCCACCAACATCGTGCGAGAGCACCGCGTATTTATACCCGTGCAATGGCGAGGACCAGTGCGGCAGTGGCCCGTACCAGCCCGGGCGCCACGTTCCCGCCCGGTGCCAACAAACCGCTTGATATGATGAACAATACTGGGCGTCGTGCGTTATTCCCCAATCAATCCCAATGCAGACGGACATTTTTTTCTTTCCTTTTCCTTTTCCTTTTCCTTTTTTTTTTTTTTTGGGGGGGGGGGGGGGGGGGGGGGGGGGGACTGGGATTTGCGGAGATGTAAGCAGCAGAGGAATAAATTACAATGTTTGCTCAACGTCGCCCAACATGATGCTACACATTATTGATGCTAGTCTTAGCCAGTTTGAGGTGCCGCCGCGCTCCTATCATCAGCACGAGCCGTGGACTACTAAGTAGACTTCTATCATCTACTCATGCTTTCCGACCATATATAATTATGCTATGCTTGATCATCGATATTCCAAAATATAATAAATATTGATTGACCATATGACTCCTGCTTTGATCAATGACTTTGATCATATATATGGTCGAAGTCATTGGCCGTATGCTGATGACTTTGGTCAATCCAAAACCAAAGTCATATGTCTAAGGTTTTGGATTGACCAACTAAAACCTTAGACATATGCATGACTCATGCTGCTACAC